>JAHREE010000095.1:3025028-3060743 GCA_033628505.1 Tringa tobata | reverse complement strand
TCAAGATCTGCCAACTACCATGGGATACTACTGTCTCACATTAACGCTGAGGACATCAGTCACAGTGCTCTGCCAGGTGGAATATAACAGTCCCTGCCCTCACTGAACTTGATAGAAACAAACTGAAGAACAGGTGCTGTTTTCCTGTCACACACCTCGGTTGTATTTATTTTATAACCAGCAGGAATTTGAAAAGGAGTTTGATTTTAGGGATGCTTATAGTGCCTCCTTAAAAGAGCTAGCACTTTGAAAGGATCTGGTAGGGAAAGTGGGATTGGTGTTTGCATAGGGCTGGGTTTTTTTCCCCTGATCCTAATCTTTGATACAGTATGTAGGGTGAGATAAAGAGTGCTGGGTAATGTAAAAGGAATTACCCAGAAACCAGATTAAGTGACCAGAATGAGAAAAGTGAGAGCACACAGCTCAAAGTTCCGGGGCTTTAGAGGATATAAAAAAGAGTGTGAATTAACCATTCTTGATTTTAAACAGAAAAGGGATGCCTTTCTTACAGCTATCCTATGGGAATGGCAGACCAAGAATCCATTTATATCTTTGTCACCTTTCAACATGACCTCTTTCCATAGAAAAAAAGTGCTTACTTGAGAAGAAATACTGAAATTATCACTTAAACAATCAGAGCTGCCCAAGACGATTGTATCACATGATTTTTAAAAGTTGTCCTGGATCATGCACTTATGTATTTTAAAATAACAACAACAAAAAAAAAAACCCTCACTCTTCTGTATATGGCTTTGCCTTTGAGGATTGATTCTTCATAGTCCTCTCTAAGCTCCATCCTGAGAGCAAACTGCCACTTGGAGGACACTGGTATGTCACTCTCTGTTGCCTGTGCTTGTAACTCATTAATAAGTTTTGCCATTAGTGCTTTTCACTGCAAATTCAAAGAACACACTATTTATGATTATTAATAAAAAAACCTTATTGTCAGATTTGTTGAACAAAGTGCTAGAGAAAAGACTGGTGTGCATGGGATAGTATTTTTTTCAGCACCTCAAATCACTATGAGGAGATGAAGATGTGAGAGGAAAGCTCAGATGAAGATGGAAAACTGGAACCCTTTAGCAGTGTGTATGACGAAGCACTGCTTCCACAGGTGACTCCGAGTGAGTCCTTTTTTAATCTGGTATGAAGAGATCTTTTCAGAGGGTTCTGGTTGCAAAACATCCACAGCATGGAAAGACGGATTTTTAAAATTGTGATGTCGTGATTACTGAAAAAGCAGTCAATTAGTTAATTTGACTTTTTATCACAGGTGGGTCGTGGTGAAGGAGTGATGGGTAAAGCCATACCACTTACAAAACTCCTTCAAACAGAATGACGTCCAAAGTGAGGGTTCAGATAGGAATCTTGCTTGATGTATTAGAGGGGTATGCTAAGGTTTCCCTTGCCTTCTTTTATAGCAGTCAAGATCTTTTAATCTAACCAGACTGATTATGATTGAACACATGAAAGTCCATTTTTAAGGGAAAATGTTGAAATCAACAGATCACCTTTTAGCTGACATTTGGAGTTGAGCCATCCTTTGCTCTTCAGCATTTTTCCATTTCATCCTCCTTTCTCAGTGGATTTTTTCCTTTCCTTCAATCTTCTGCCTTGATAGTTTCATCATATCAGTTTATTTGCCTCTTTTCACACTCCCATCTTTGGTCCTTTGTCACTCTTTCTACTCCTGAGCAGTCACAGATATTTCACATTGCTTTCTGAATGTTCCCACAGCTAAAGAGTGGGAGGTGATCTTCCGATGTCTCTGCTGCCTTCAGCTGAGAGAAGCAACAGGTTGGAGGGCTACCTCTGCCATTCTGCATCCAGAGAAAAGTGGGAGTATCTTGGAGGGTGGAATATCTCGTCAGCAAGTAAGTGCCCCTTTGCTTTCCTTTTCTCCTTCCAACTCCTTTTCCAGCTCCTGTCTTTAGAGGAGGGGGAGGGAGATCCTTCTCTCTCCCTATCAGAAGGGGAGGAATCCTTAAGATCTCATGTTTGCTGACTGCACAACTATGTGAAGTACAGTTCAAACAAAATTGCAGCACTGGTATGTTAGAGGGGCAGCCTCCATGGTAAGAGGATACAGCCTTCAGCTGTTTGGCTCCTGTTAACTCACCTGTGGCATATCTTGTGTTGAAGGGAATGTCCATTCTGTGTTTATACATATTTTTAAGCACAGTTCTTTTGCTATCATTAGAAATTCAGCTGTTACGTCAGCTGTAGAAATCACCTCAGTGTAACTTCCAAACACTTTTATCTTCTTCCAAGTCATTATCCAGTTTGGTTCGTGTTTCCAATCCCTTTCCCTCCCCAGTCTCTGAACCATGCTATGCATTATAATGACTCCTGCCCCTTGCTCTTTATAGTAATGGATGTTTACTGGGTCTGAATAACTGCCTTAATGAAAAAGAGTCCTGCATGCTGATCTTAGCAGGTGGCTTGTATGTTTGTCAGGAGCCACATCAGAAGAGGAACAACAGGAGTGCTAGAAAACAGAGTTTAGCAGCACTGGGGAGGGCAGGGTGTACAGCTGCCTGCTATCTGTCTGGAAGGACTGTGTGATCCCCATATCCTAGACTTCATGGCATAGAAGAGGTGAATGTTCCTGTAGTATTCCTTACCTGTCTTATGTGCTATTTATTGAGTGATCTTTGTAATCTGGGACTTTTGTAGAAAAACCTTTGGCAATACCCAGTAGAAAGAAACAAAAAATACCTGTGTCCAATATTATGCTACTGGAAGCAATGGTAATTTTTTTTAAGCTCTGAGACTAAATATAAAATATTACTTATGACGGCATTTCCTAGAGATTTCTGGCCACTTGCACATAGCCTCAGTGGTCACAAATTCCTCAGGAAATGTGTGTGTCATTGAAAACAGTTTGGGTTTTGCCTTTTATGAGAAGCTTTTGACTTCAATAAGTAAAGAAGAAATAAGGGGAAATACCTCAGCATAGCTTTTCCTGCACATGACATTCAAAACAATTATGAACTGATGCTAACATACAAAACCTTTTATTGTTTTCACATGTTCTAGTTAATATTAGAATGACTTGTGTTTAAAGCTGAATTTGCCACAGAGAGAAGCATTTGCAACATTTGTAGGCTAAAGTGCTCAAAATGTTGCTCTGAAAGTAGCTGTGGGGTCACCTCTTACACCCTCAGTGAAATTGAGAGAACTTTCTATTCTAGTTGGTTACACTTTATCTTGACCGTGTAAAGAACTTTGTGTGCAAAGACATCTGGTACTTCGTAACAGAGACACTATGAGCTACTTTGAGTCAGGTCACTGTTTCTCAACAAAGTCAACAGCATTCCCTTAAAAATAACTCCGAAGAGTGTGAGAAGCACAAGTGATAAATTAGTATGCTTTATTTGTGTGTTTAGAGTTTGACAAAGAATGTTTGACCTCGCTCTGAGTGTAAGAGGAGTGATGCAGAGACACCTTCTTTATTTTAGCCAGTGACAATATTTTCAACTTTCCACTCCTGTTAACAACCTTTCCTGATGAGCTCCTCTCAGTCCTTGCCCCTAGGGCCTGTGAAGAGAAGGAATAAGAAACTTTTAATACTAATATTTCTGTGTCAGTATTACCAATTATTTGGAAGGGAGAGGCATGGGTTAATAAAGCAGACATGAGCTTCCAGCACTAAAACCTATGCCTAAATTTAAGTGTATTTCTCACAGCTCCTTGCTTGGGAGAGACTTCTCAAGTGAATAAACAGTGCAGGTTCAGCTGCTAAAGGTGGTGGGACTGGAAGCCATCCAGCTTTAGGTTCAGGCTGAGTCAGGGCCTGTCTGGCTGCAGGCTGTAGCTCTGGATCGGTAGGAGACTGAATGTGTACCAGAGGTGGCTGAGAGATGCTCCAGTGAAGTGCTGACTGTTTTGTAAATACAGTTAATGAAAAATTGCCTTTGAAGTGTTGTTGGGAGGTCAGTGGAATTTGTCACCTCCTCTTCCACTTATATTTTAACTGTGTGCGTGCTAAATGAAAGGGCTCTGTCTAGAGAGGCAGATTGACTGCATTCACAGATACTAGCCTTTTCTTATTAAGAGGCTATTTTCAGTAACAGCAGCTGTTTTAAAGCTTAACTTCCTTCATCCCAAAACTATGTGCAGATGAGCAACATTAGTCAGACGGCGTTTATTTAGGCAGTAATAATGATCAGACAACCAGATAAAATTTTTATTCTTTCTTCCAGACTTACATGCTTATGATTAGTTGTAGGTATTGTGCTCTCATATTCAAAGGACGAGGAAGCCACAGAGTTTTCCACTGGTTCTTGCCTGTTTTTCTGGAACTCCTGATAGGAAAACCAAAATGCTTAATAAAATAGAAAGTTCAAATTTAAAGTGAACTGCTTAATACCTACAGAGAGAGAGAGATGTGGCGTGTAAGTTGGCAGTTTTTCTAAGTGAGCATATGCCTTTTCTTACCATCTGATGAATATCAACAATGAAAGCAGTTTATTGATTACCTCATATCAAGGGATATGGTTCTGATGAGGTGAAAGAAACCCTCCTCTTGTCCATGAGTCAGCTATGAAGAGAACTCCAGAAAGAGGCGCTCCCAGATTGCCTGTTGTGGCATTTCTCTAATATGTAGTAACTATCATTTTCACAGACAGGGTACTGGAAGAGACTGCCTTGTGCAGCAAAGTCAGTCCTAACTTAATTCTTAAATAAGAATCAAACTACTGTTCTTGATGCTCCATATTTGTAAGAATCCTTCCAATGGAGTTTTCCTGGTTGTTCAGAATCTGTGAGTTTCGCTGTCTGTTGAGATGTTACAGCTAGCCAGAAAGAAACAGGTGAATACAACGGAGGAAAATGCAGGAATACAACAGAAAGTTGATTATGATGCAGAAGATGAACCCGAAAGCTAAATAATTAAAACAAATAAAAAGCAACCTTGAATTTTTTAGACTAGCCAAGTCACACAAAAATTGGAAAAGTTGAGGAGAAAATGCAGTCAGTCAAGTCACAGCAGGGCTCCATATCTATCTGGATAATTTTCATGGTGCAGTACACTTTATTTCTTGAGGAAAATGTTAGTTTCTGATCCTTCTTACTATAATAAATTTCTAAATGAATTCTGATAACACAAGAATCTTTAGTTATTCTGTCCTATTGGGTAATACAGACTATGCATCAGGAAAAAAAAAAGGGGGGGGAGCATATAGAGCAGATGAGACCTATAATGAGGCATTTAAAAATGAGGAGTGGGAAAAGAGGGCAAGGAGATTGGAGTTTACATGCTTAATACGTAACTCCAATTAACGTTAATTTATTTAAAGCTTATTGAACTAAAATCTGCCCTCAGTGTGATCAGGCATTTGAGGGAGAATATCTTCTATGGTTTTAGCATGTAAGCATTAGTAGGAGTTGTTTGAACACTCATAAGGATAATAGACTCTGTTAACTGAGTTTATTTTCAGTGCTGGCCACTTACAATTGTAGCATTTTCTAATTGGATTTTGTTAGTTAGATGAGCACATGTTCTGTGTTCACAGAAATGCATATATAAAAGTAAAGGAGACGGATATTTTAAAGTAGTCTCACATTGCAGTTCTGTTTTTTCTTGCACGCAAGAACTAAGCACTAACTTGCACAAGACTAAAGCAAAACCAAAGACTTTTTTTTTTGTGAACAGAAGTGAATGTTGGGAACAACCTGCCCATGGAAGTTTCAGATTTACTCAAGTACTCTAATAACAAAAAAAAAAGGGTTAAAAAAAAAAAGTCTATTTGAGAGCACCACTTTAATACAATCAAATCATAACATCAATAGATTTTTAGAAGGTAAGTGCTTACCTTCAGAAACACAATGGGCAAAAGTTTATTGCTATAGATGAATATAATATCAGCATTTTACTTTTTTTCAGAAAGATCTCACAGGTCTTTAAAACTGCATTAAACACGGCACGTGGCAGCAGTGATCTGTGCCACTAGCCTAGTGGAACACAACAGCCAGTACCACCACCCTACAACCTCTGAGAGAAGGAGCCTTAGATCTCTGTGATTGGTAGGCTAATTTCTCCCAAATCTTAAATAACCCAGCACCCCAGTTCTCATATTTAAGTTCCATGAGAAACATTCCCTAGGTGTAGGGCTCAGGATTTATTTGCTGAATCTTCCTTACAATACAGATTTTCTAGCTAGTGCCTTTGTCAATGGGCCACTGGTTGTACGCCAGATACTAACCCAATAGAAAAAAAGCTGCATATTCAGTCACCCTCTCAAAGCAACCAAAACCATCTTGAAAGCATAGATTTTGCTGTTCTATTATCACACATCAACATTTTTTCCATTTCAGTTGTTTCTAGTGCAACATATGTGGTGCTTTTAAATTGGAAGTTAGGCCTGTTCCTCTCATTTCATTTTATAAACAGATGCTTTGTGGTATTGTGTCTCCTCATGCTTTAGAAAGCCCTGTCCATTAATTTTCAGATTTAGCCAGGGGTTCAGACCAAAAACCAAGGGGAGCATGAGGCAGTGTAATAACACATTCATAGGAAGGAAGGAGAACATATTCATTTATTTGGAAAACTGAAAGTTTGGGGTATTTAAATGGGGTGTTTTTTGCAAATTTTGAAAAGTCTTGTAAAAATGACATTGGTTGATAAATCCCAGGTGTTCCTCTTCTTCTCATCAGCTTTATTACAAGATGACTTAGACTGAATAGTTTGAAAAAGCAGTGAATACGAACTAGTTCAAATCAGAATAGTTGATGGAGTTCCTCAGTACAACACCAGCCACAGACTGGAGAAGGGTAAAGAAAAACTAAAACAGTAAAATAGAGCATAGCGTAGGAGGAGCCAAGCTATTTCACAGCCCCATAATTTATATGAATCTTTATGGTTAACTCGGAGTGAGTAACATATGCTTTTCTTGAAAGGACTATAGAACGAGGTGTTCAGTTACTCTGTCAGTACTGCTGTAAAGGGGTAGCTGACAAAATAGCACCCAGAGTGTGTGAACGAGGAGAACAGACCAGAAAAGAGGAGGACTGAGGAAATACCCTGGTTTGAAGGGTATTTGAACAACCGTTGTGGTATGTTACATTATTCTAAATGCACCAATTAAATCCAGGGACGATGTGTGCGTACAAGTAAACACAGGCTTTCATTCTGCTTGCTAGTCAGTATTTGTTTTTTGACAATTTGCCTGTTTATTTAGGTGTGCCGTTCTGCTTCACTAAAACCAAGATTTTTGCATTGCTTTTACAAAAAGAATTGCCTGCACTTCTGAGACTTGTGCCACGTCCACTATTAACGTATAAACCACGATGGGAGTTCATCCAGATTTTACTGTCTGTAGCCCTCATGCAATCCCTGCCAGCCTGGGGCTTGGCGATGGCACACATACCAAAAAATGACTAGTCCCCATAGGTAAGTAGGGTAGTCTAGGGCTCGCTGGCCCTGATGGTTATTGGAAGATGCAGGAATTAGAGCTAAACTCATTTGCAAGCTACTACCTTTTTCTTTTTTTTCTCTGAATGTGTGTGTGGGACCCTCATGGTGGAAGGAAACTATCTTTCCCTGTAATCTGCACTCTATTCCTAGGACATTTCCTCACTTTTGGTACCCCCAGTAGTACCAGTGACCTGGGCAGGCTGGTGTGTGCGTGGGAAGGGGTGAGCAGAGAGCACGGGCAGGCCAAAATCATCTCAGCGGCTTGGTAAAGCAGGGGTGTGGCTGGAAAAAACTCAGCAAATCTGTGGATTTGGGGGGAAGCCAGCTCCTGGGGTGTGGGAATCACAGTGCCATGTAAAACTAACTTTGGAGGGCAGGGGAAGCTGGAAAATGGCACCAGTGCTCATGTTTCCCCCCTCTAAAGCAAAAGTAACAGCCCTCCTCCTGCTGCACACCTTCACCTCATGCAATCTCTGCCGCTGTCTTCGCTGCCTCTACTTCATTAGCTCCTTGGATTGCCTTCCTTGCTGCCCTCATCACCAACTTTATTTTCTCTTCCTTATGCTCCCATTACTCTTCCTGTTCTTTGTCCCTCTCCCTCCCTTCTCTCCGTTCTGTTCTCGGATGCTTTTTGCCCAATTAGTCCGCTGATGGCTGGCTTCTGTTACGAGTATTAGTAACATAGGGAGAGTCACTGCTTCGTTATCCCTGCAATGGCTTCCTGTGTCTTTTAAAAAGATGGGTGTAATGACAGTTTTCCTGTGCTCTTCTTACAGAGTACTGATCTTGAATAATATTCTCCGCATATTTTGGTAGAAGTTCAGCTGAATTCTCTCTTTACTCCTTCCAGAAATTTGAAATAGACTTTGTCTGGTCCGGGAGATTTATTGCAAACTACATGGAAGGAGCCAGAACTGGTGCAGATCTTTTTCCACATGGAAACATTGGGGCAGAGAGATCACAGTGTGCCTGAATAAAAGCAGAGATGCTCTCTGAGCTTAAAAATGGCTTTTAGAAGACACAGTAAGTAAACTTAGTGAGCTGCCACTCAGAAGGCTGCCCTTATACAGGATCAGAAGTTTTGGATGGGCCAAGATACAATGTATTGCAGAGAAATCATTACAAATTAGAATCATAGAATGGTTAGAGTTGGAAGGGACCTTAAAGATCATCCAGTTCCAACCCCCCTGCCATGGGCAGGGACACCTCCCACCAGACCAGGTGGCTCAAAGCCCCATCCAGCCTGGCCTTGAACCCCTCCAGGGATGGGGCAGCCACAACTTCCCTGGGCAACCTGTTCCAGTGCCTCACCACCCTCACAGGAAAGAATTTCTTTCTGGTATCTAGTCTAAATCTCTTATCTTCCAATTTAAAACTGTTGCCCCTTGTTCTGTCACTGCTCTTCCTGGCAAATAGTCGCTCTCCAGCTCTCCTGTAGCTCCCTTCAGATATTGGAAGGCTGTTATAAGGTCCCCCCGGAGCCTTCTCTTCTCCAGGCTGAACAACCCCAGCTCTCTCAGCCTGTCAAATTAACTACTTTTAAGCCACCTGCTGCCTTAACAGACAGATCTATGCATGTGGACTAGAATTATTAGATTACGATACATTTTTTTATGATCATCTGCACTTGAACTGTTGCCCAGTGCTGGCTCTTTAGTTTAACTTAGAGGTGGCTGGAGTCCCATAGGAGAAAACTAAGGTCTCCTAGGACAGATTTCTGGGGCTGTTTACTCACTGTGCCAGAAGCCAGCTACAATCACACCCTCTCTCTGCCTTCAGGGCCACCAGGTCTCTGGTACAGCCTCTTTGGCAAGGAGAACACAGCAGAACCAATATGCTTTGTAGGAGCTTAGTTGGCTCCACACAGGAGCTGGCCAAGGCATCCCTGCATCTCGGGGTTGAGGGGGAACCGGACAGTGACAACAGTTCTCTGTCTCATCTTTCTGCGTGAGAAAGATGACAGGGTTTGTCACCAGAGCCGTGTGGTGCCACACGTACACCTGGAACCAGCCAGGGTTCAGCAGTGGCCCCGAGCTGATTGCTGCTCTCTGGCTCCACAGCAGTGCATGCTCTCTGGGCTGTTTCTCTGCTGAGATGGTTCCTTTGCAACCACCCAATACTATGTTTACTTGTTGGCTGGGTTTTGGTTTGGTTTTTTTTCCCCCTGTGACACACAATCCCCTTTAGGAAGGGCTGTTTTATTCTACTGTTAAAAAATGACTTAAGGGCACTTAAGTTATTTTTATTAGATACTAATACTAGATAATTTCAATATAAAGCTAGCAGCTCACTCAGAGGGGAGTTGTGCCAGACAGCCCCTACAAACACAGCTTTTCTGAACTCAACTCTTGTTCTAGGAGCAGGTCCTCAATCCCCTCCAAAAACCACTGCCGTCCCTCCCTGCAAGTTGCCCTTTTCTCATGATGATTTTACACCCCGTTCGAATAGATCCCAACTCCTGCAGACTTACTTTACAGTATAGCAGTCTTTGGATAGCAACCTCCCCTTACTGATGACAAATTTGGGCTAATTTGTGAAAGATTTTCATAAACACTTGCAGTGTGGCTTTGTTTGTTTGGGTTTGTTGGGGTTTTTTTGTTACCATTTCCTTTCTGCCAAGCATTAAGACTGTATTTATAAGCAGCAGATAGACTGGCACTATTGCCAAGTAAGCATGAACGTGCTCACACCAGGGAAGAATGTTCTATACCTATCTCCTTCCCACAGATTTTTCTTGTGAGGGGAAAAACTGAAAAAAAAAGAAAAAAAAAAAAGAGAAAAAGTCCTAGCTGTGGGTTTGGGAGGTGCCAGAAAGGTGTCACTACTTAAGGAGGGAAGAAAAATGAGAAGTTTTCTTACTTATCAACTTTCCTTGCAGGCATAACGAGTCCAGAGCGGTGCAGTCCTGGTGAGTGCAATCAGGCAGGAACCTTCTGGGACAGCATCAGGCTGAGCAGCTCTGTCCTAGCAGCAAGCAAGGAGCCTGGTTTATATTTTGTTATTATATTGCAACAGATGATATGTTTAACTTTTCACTTATCCTCCAGCTGTTGAGTTTTTAAACAAAATTTTTACTGAGCTTAAAAATACTAGACAACCAGTCAGGAATTAGTCAACAATTAGAAAACTGTCCCTCATCCCTGTATGGTCCTCATTTTTGAGGTACTTTCCCCTTTGGCAATAGTTTAACTTGGTGAATCACTATGTTATTGGACAAACCAAACTTGACAAGATCCTGTGTCTGGCTTGGAAAGAATTTGATTACAAATAATAAAATAAGCATAAATAGATGCACATTGGATAAACAGTGGCACACTCTTATTTTGGGCTTCTGGAGGTCTGTGTTTCCAGCATGTCCTTGGACACTGAAGTGGCAGGTTTAAGAAAAAAAAGAAAAAGAAAAAAAAAGACAGGATTCTCACACAAACACTTTAAGGGGCTTTAAGAAATGCCAGTAGATATTTCAGATTCCTAGTACAGTTGTGACTGCTGGTGGTATCGTAAGGGGATGGCATCTTAGCCAAAGCCCTCCAGACAGTCCTACAGAACGTCAAGAACATACTAGCGATGACGTCCTCCTGCTCTAGTAGGGGACACACAGCCTCAGAGATGCCAACAAAGTGCATACAGTGCCATTTACATTGGGAGTGCAATAAATTTTGACGGGTCCAGAAAGATCTAGATGAGCAGTCAAATACACACAGATCACGTGGGAGCAGAGAGATAATCTTCCCCAAAAATATAAAGCAGAGAAAGAAGCATCATAAAGGGATGCATTTAATCTTTTCTTTTAGTAGGATTAAGAGATAAACTTCTATCTAGATTTACATATATTACAAAGAGTTTATGTTTTGTTGAGCTGCATTTGAAGCAGCAATATTATATGCTTATTATATTAACATGATTATTTTTCTAAGATAATTTATAGTTCTAGAAACTGCTACCACTCCTGTATACCAAAGGCTATAGAGCACAACAGGTAGTAACCTGACTAATCAAACCAGTTATCTTGATGTAATTACAGATCTGAAAGAAGCCTGCTATTTAGCTTCTGCATTGGAAGTACCATTATGTTTAGCATCCAGTTTCATCCACAACTGTCACTTTTTTTTTTAAACAGACTAATTTTCTTCAGATATTCTACTCTAAATGGTCACAAAAAAAAAAAGCTTGTTTCTCAATTTATCATCCTGTTTTCAGTCCCTTTATCCTCTCCTTTTTTACTGAAAGGATGAGAGAGCGCCCTTCATGGTCCCCATTCTGTAAACTCCAGTCTGCTGCCCCACTATTTTTGAGTCTCCCACGGGTGACCAAATTCATTAGTCATTGAGGCATCATGTAATTGCAGCTGGCTGTGGGTGGATGCTATAATAAACAATTTAATAGGTACTTCTTACACGTACCAGAAACTTTACCACCGCAAACCGTCAGGAGCTCTGGAGTTAGGCATGAGCTGAAGAGGCTGGGGGAGGCGCAAGGGAGAAGGAAGCGGGGTGGGGGTTGGGGGTGGCAGTTTTTAATTTAGGTGAATTTCAGCATCAAACTCCTTTCTCAGAATCAGCAGTTGGGTTCTATTCTCAGCCCTCCTACCTTCTTGGCATATGACGATTCATTTGTCCCTCAGTTTCCCTGTCAGTGAGGTACAGAGAGAATACTCACAGGTTCTGATACACCTGTTTGACAGCAAAAGGTAAAAATAGTTGTCCATCCATCCCCACACTAACATATCATAGAATCATAGAATGGTTAGAGTTGGAAGGGACCTTAAAGATCATCCAGTTCCAACCCCCCTGCCATGGGCAGGGACACCTCCCACCAGACCAGGTTGCTCAAAGCCCCATCCAGCCTGGCCTCGAACCCCTCCAGGGATGGGGCAGCCACAGCTTCTCTGGGCAACCTGTTCCAGTGTCTCACCACCCTCACAGGAAAGAATTTCTTTCTGGTATCTAATCTAAATCTCCCCTCTTCCAATTTAAAACCATTGCCCCTTGTCCTGTCACTGCTCTTCCTGGCAAAGAGTCCCTCTCCGGCTCTCCTGTAGCCCCTTCAGATATTGGAAGGCTGCTATAAGGTCTCCCCAGAGCCTTCTCTTCTCCAGGCTGAACAACCTCAACTCTCTCAGCCTTCCCTCATAGGAGAGGTGCTCCATCCCTCTGATCATACTCGTGGCCCTCCGCTGGACCCGTTCCAACAGGTCCACGTCCTTCCTGTGTTGAGGACTCCAAAGCTGGACACAGTACTCCAGGTGGGGTCTCACGAGTGCAGAGTAGAGGGGCAGAATCACCTCCCGTGAGGAAGCACATAGGAAAAATATCACATATGTTCAGAGCTGGTTAATTCAATGAAACCAGTAACTGGAGATCTCACCTGGTGCTTGCTTTCATATTGCTCCGGTCCTTCCCAGTTCAGGCAGATGTTGTTAGTGGGCAGGAAGAGGCCTGAAGAAACCCAGTGAGACACTGGAACATCAGACCGCAGCACAGTCCCTTGGCCAGACCCCTCTCCAGGCAGCTGTGCTTCACTCCCAGGGCACTTGACCTGCTTTGGTTCAGGTAATGCCCAGTGATGATCTTCCTCCCCCCCGAGCCCAGCGCCACGTTCACAGGCACAGCCTTTCTGTTGGTCACCCCCTCAGGTAAACGGGACTGCGCAGCCCACCCACTCCACGCTGCCAGCATCAGGACCAACCTTTCACTGACCCTAACAGCCTAAGCTCATCCATTCTAGCACCCATTCCAGCACAGAGGTGTCTTCCTAAGAGATGTGTTATGGTTGAAAGTGCATTAAGGGCTCCAAAGTGGAGCTATTTCTGGTAGAGACCCAACAGCTAAACAAAACTCACTTGATTGCCATCCCTTCTCTCATTGCTTCTAACCCTTGGGGAATTTTTTTTCAGGAAGCCCTGAAAAAGAAATCAAAACCCTGAAGGAGACCTTTACCTGGTTTGTTTTTCCCCCCTCCAGAGTCACAGACTTTCTCTGCCTTTCTAACCTCTTCAGGCCCTGCTCCTCCACTGCCCCAGCTGAGCCTCTTCTGAGCTGGGCAACCACAAATGCTCTCTTCTGTAGCCCTTGCTCCTCCCTTCCCTTGTCAGATGGTCAATGAGCCCACCTGGCTACCAACCCACCCGGCACATCAGTTTTCTCAGTTCAACACCTTTCTTTGCAGACCTGTCAGCCCCCAGGGTCTGGCTCAGCAACCATAACTAGCACAAACACTGCAAATTCCATATACGTGCATACACATATATCACTTACTCCCTATTCCCTGCTCTTGGTGACTGTCTTTGGGGACAGGTTCATAATTAAGATCAAATAATTAACATACAACTCCAAAGAAACCAAACCACTGAATGCTTTTTTTTTTTTAAAGTCTCCACAATCTTTCTGTATTTTCTGTGATTTTTATACTCTTTCCATTTGTCATTATTCTGCTGGGATTACCCCTAACAAACCTCTTGGAGTTCGCAATTTAACTGCATCTTTAAAGTTCTACTCTATTATATGTTTTTAGGCAAATCGTCTCTTGGAATAATCATAGGATGGTTTGGGTTGGAAAGGACCTTAAAGATGACCTAGTTCCAACCCCCCTGCCATGGGCAGGGACATGTCCCACTAGAGCAGGTTGCTCAGTAACAGTTCATCAATTTAGTTATTTGTTTGGGGAAAGACAGGCCAGAAGGGAAGAGATACCAGTAAGGAGTAACAATTTTAGATTTGGATCTACTAAATTAAGATTTAATTGCAACAGAAGGCAATGCAAATTCAAAGTGACCTCGTATCGATAAATGTGCGCTAAGAGAAAATAAGCTTATTAGCAAATATTTTTTAAAGAGTGAATAGTCTTTAAAGATGCTACATCTAAGAGGAAAACTAAGGGAAGCAGAAGTCTCCTGTGAACAGAAAATAATAAATGTGAAACACCTTCTTGCTTCTGTCCTGACAGAAGCTTTGCTGGCTGCGGACAGCTGCACCCCACGAGGCCGTGGAGTACTTTTGGCTGGTCCAGGCTGGCAGAGGGTATGGTGGACATCAAACTAAGCCACAGCACGAGAGATGCTTCTCCTTTTTTTTACAAGTCTGTTAGTCTGAATTGTTCTGCAGCACTCAACAAGCCTGATTTTGGCAGCAGTGAAAAAGATGTATATTATTTAGTTAGTATATACAGAATAAAGCGTATGGTATAGTAATACTTTCTCAACTACTTTGTCACAGAAAACAGAATTGCTCAGTAATGTAAAAATTTCAGTACTTGAGCATTATAGCATTAAAGAATACTCTAATTGCAGGAGACCATACTCTTCCAAAAGCACACCATACGTTGCAACAACGGTGTCTGCCGCTGCAGCCTGATCCCATGTGGATTAACTGCAGACAAGAAATACAGGTAGCATTCCTCTTTGGATAGCTACATTTTTACTGTTAAAAAATGAATCTAGTATTTTACCCGTCATGGAATAAGCAATTAAAATACCAAGTCAAACCCAACAGCTAGGGCATGTGATGTCTTTTCCAAAGTCACTGGGATAATGCCAGTGTTTGGCTCGTCCCTGAAGAAAAGTATAAGCCAGGAAACAGTATTGAGGCTTTTTGATGCTCCAGAGACTCAGCTCTGACCAACGAAATTCAGGAAGGTACTGCTCAACTCTTACTCTAACCTGTTATTCTTGTGTTACGACTGTATCTTCCCCGTGAAGATTTTCTGTTGCTCCCAGCTCACTCAACCTAACTGTGCCACCATTCATATCTAATTTAAAATACAAATACCGAAGACAATCCGATTTTTATTCTGGGTCAACACCGCGCCGACACAAAGCCGGGAATACACAGTGGCACTGTGCTCTACTACTTATTTGCAGTCAGGAGGGTTCCATCAGCCACGGGCTGGACTGACCTGAATAATGAAAGCTCACAACATACGCGAAGTCTTCGCCGGTTTGCAGTCACTGGCACTATTGTGGCCTTCCCATGCGGTGCCTGCTTTGCGGAGGACACATGGATGCTCTCTCCCTTCCTCAGCTGGCCGGTGTCTGTACGCTGATGAAAAGCTAGGAGGAGGATTTGCCCCATCCTGCATCACCCTGTTTAAAAAGCAACGTGGTGATTTCAAAGAAAAAATAAAATAGCCTGGTGGATACACATAAATATTTATTATCAGTTTAACTTCATTTTACTAGAAGTCTTTAAACAGGATTTTTTTTGGTTTTGTTGGTTTTTTTTTTTTTTTTTTTTTGCCAAATGTTGCATCTCTGACACAGTTGCTACTGTCATAGCTTCCCTGCACTGGGAATGCACAGCTTACACTGGGATTCCAAAACAATCTATTCACGAGAAAGACCCTTCCACTTTAGTGCATACGGAGCTATTTAAAGATTGGTAAAAAGAACATCACCCCCCCCGCCCTCTTCCCCCTCCCAAATTAAGAGTCTGTTACAAAGAGATTTCATTACCAAAAAGTGAATATACAAATGCTAAACAAAAAAAAAAATATGCTGGCTTGAAAAAGTGATTTCAGAATTTACTGTACACGTTGTAACAATTTATTATATAAGCTGCTTCTACATGCAAGCAGATCTTACATTTGGTGTAAAACATTTATACACATTCTTTACAATTTGTACATATTTAAATGGCTGTATCAAACAACACTGCACTAGGGAATTTTGGAAGCAAACAACTAAAAATGGGAGGAGAAAAAGACAAGGTTTATAAAATGTGAACAAAACCCGTGACACTGAAAAGCATCTAGGCTTAGGCTTAGTCTGGTTTGGTTTGGTTTTGGGTTATTCAGGCAGACCCAGATTTTCCTTCTAGCACACAAAAGTAACACCGATGCAGAACAGAATAAGGCAACGATTCAATCAGCAGACTGTACCCGTCATTTAGAATGGCTTATTGGTAAAATGCCTTTTTAAAAACCTTTACTTTTTTGCCAAAATGTTTATTTTCTAGGCACGTTTTAGCAAAAAAATTGCATTTTGGCTTTCCTGCTTGCTTATGGCATGAAATGAATTACTGTAGTTGGTGCCCACTGTGAAAAGGGGTGGTGGTAGCTTTTTTGTTCTGAAAAGCCCTGGCCTCAAACGATACTTGAGTATGAAAGAAGCCACGGGGCCACTCGATAAGAGATGATGATCAAAGCACAGACTTTGTGTGATAATTAACGATGTTATTCAGTACTTTTGTCACCTTTTAGTTTGCATTAGAAGGTAACAAAAAGTAAACCCAAGCCAAGAGCATACCATACTACTGCATGAAGACCTGAGCTGAGTTGGAATTTGGGGGACTTGTACTAGTTTGGGTTAGACGTGGCAGTGTCCCCTCTCCTGAAACACCTACAACTCTCAGAGGGGTCAAAGGGAACTGAGAACACCAGAGCCTTATGGCAGAACATCGTGGGGGAGGGTGTCAAAGTGCCGGTACGGAAAACTGTTTTTCACACCTTCCTGAATGGCTCTTTCCTTGTTTGTCTTTTTATACAGTGCATAGCGAGAAAGAAAGAGCCTGACACAAGCTCTGAGGTGTTGCACCACAAGTACAAGATTTACTTAGAAGGGAAAAAAAAATAAAAATAAAAAAGAAAGGGAAGAGCGAATGATATTTGCCAGAAGTCAGAATGGGAGCAGAACGCCGTGGCTGCATACGGGAGGCAAAACTTAGAACAAAGTGTTCATTCAGGAGATTATCATGAACAGTCCCAGAAACATAGAGGAATATAATTCCTCCTGGCTACTGAACGGCGAGAGAGCTGAACTGAATACAATGAGGATTAAAGTCTCAAGCTTGTCTGCTTTCCCACTTAAAAAGATACGAATTTGTAACGCCGATGTCGATTAAGGGTTTTTGGAAGAACATCTGACAGATGTAAGTTTGCATAAAGTCCATGGCAACATAGCAGTCTGATAATTTACATCCCTATAACTGACAGCATTATCTAGCTGTTTTTATTTAAATAATGATACAAATGGGAGAGCATTCAAGATAAGAGAACCTTATCTTACGATTTAGGCTGGTAAAATAAAATTTTAAATAATTCTATTTTTTTTCCTACAACTGATTTTTGTTGTTGGGTATTTTTGGCTGGCGAAGGCTAACAAGTTTTTATTGGCATTGCCCCCAGATCAGAAAAGCACTTCGGAGTTGTTCTTTATTGCTGGCTACTCCTTCTTCTCTACATCACAGGAAAGCGGCTGAGTGCCTGCCTCAGCTTCTGTGCAATCTGAAACAAAGAAACAGAGCAGATTAAATACGTAGTCACTTCACACCATGCAGAAGTAAGACAATTAAACAATTTTTCCCCTCGTTTTCTGAAAAGCTCCATTTTTTTACTGCAGATTTTGTGTATGTAGGACTCTCAAAGCATTCCGTTATAAAGACTTTTCTTCTCATATATAAGTTTTCCGCCTTGTTCATTTTGTGCTTTTATATACTTTTATACCTCAGGCTTTAAAAATCACAGAAGCTTCCCTTTATCCTCCCATCCTATGGGAGGGAAGTTTTGTTCAAATTGTTTATTGTTGTATTCAGTGCAGCAGGTCTTACTGCATATCACAGAACTGAAATTCTTTGTAACCTTAGTATTGGCATTGAAAAAAAAAAAAGAAAGAAATCAAGCTGTCAACAATAACGTTTCTCAATGCTGCTTTTTAGGTCTAATAGGCCAAATATGAGAGTCATGTACATAGGAATATATATACAGGAAAATTTATTTTAACTCATTCCTTGTTCTTTTATTTTTTTTATATGTGTAATTCTTCAAATACCTTCTCTCCGGGAGGGGCTCATATAAAAAGATGATTAAATACTGGGAGTATTTCTTTTAGAAGTAGCAGCCCGGGATGTGCCAGGAAAATGGCACTGAAACCCTGCACTTACCGTTTCATAAAACTGTGCCTGCTGCTCCAGATACAGACGAATGACACTGTTGTAGTCATAAATCCGGTTACTGTGGAAGTGATTCATCTCAGCTGCAATCAGACCCAGGAGGCAAATTATTTAAGAGAAGCTTTCGTAATTAGGAAGGTTTCACTCCGTTGAGATTAGCTAGTGTGCAACACGCACGGTGTCCAGCCCTGCCAGCAGAGTTATCTCACGCTTCCCCAATCTGCTTTCCCTGCAGCACGACTTAGGATGGAACCATTAATAAAACTGCTAAAGAGTCAATTATTCACTGCTAAAATATGGACACATCCTGGATAAAGTCAGGTTCTTGTTACAATACTCAGGTGTATGAAGATTTGATAGAGAATACAAGCAGGATTTTCTCCTACTGAGGTAACTGCTCTTTCCTGAGGTGTTTCCAACTGAAATTGGCTAGGACACTGAGATTTCCAAGGGTATAGATATCAAGTTGTAAGCCACAGCTACGAATATTTAGCTCACAAAAAAAAGATACAGCCAGGAGTGTTTGACCCATTCTTGACTGAGGCTGTTTCAGTAGGATCTGCTGGCGTCAGATGGGGTTCAGCTTTCTGAAAGGGGCAAGAGGGTTTTTGCTCAGCTTTAAACTAGACTTAAGGGGAAATGGAGGGCAGTAGTGACAGTAGCCCTCCTGAGAAGAACTTGGGGATATGGGTGGGTGAAAAGCCAGACGTGAGCCAACAATGTATGCTGGCAGCCCAGAAAGCCAACCCCACCCCAGGCTGCATCAGAAGAAGTGTGGCCAGCAGGGCAAGGGTGCTGATTCTGCCCCTCTACTCCACTCCCATGAGACCTCTCCTAGAGTAGTGCGACCAGCTTTGGAGTCCTCAGCACATGAAGGACATGGACCTGCTGGAGCGAGTCCAGAGGAGGGCCACAAAGATGATCAGAGGGCTGGAGCACCTCTGCTATGAGGACAGGCTGAGAGAGTTGGGGTTGTTTAGCTTGGAGAAGAGAAGGCTCTGGGGAGGATCTTATTGCAGCCTTCCAGTACTTAAAGGGGGCCTACAAGAGAGATAGGGACAAACTTTTTGTCAGGGCCTGTTGCAATAGGACAAGGGGGAATGACTTTAAACTAAAAGAGGGAAGATATAGACTAGACACAAGGAAGAAACTTACAATAAGGGTGGTAAAACATGGGAACAGGTTGCCCAGAGAGGTGGCAGATGCCCCATCCCTGGAGACATTCAACATCAGGTTGGATGGGGCTCTGAGCAACCTGATCTAGTTGAAGATGTTCCTTCTCATTGCAGGGGAAGTTGGACTAGGTGACCTCTAAAGGTTCCTTCCAACCCAAAATATTCTGTGATTCTATGAACCTGAGAAACAGCATTACGGAACCCATAACACCTTTCAACACTTTCTGCACCTTTTGTCAGAACACAGCTTACAGCCAAAATAAAGAGTTAAATATAACTGAGATACCAATAGAGGGAAAAGAAATATTGTAGCTTGTAAAAGTTATTGCAGAGGTCTTTTCCGTGGTTACCACTTACACAGCACAGTCCCCTTGCATCATTGTGACCAGAAGGTGGGTGCACGTGCACGTTTTTGATTTTAAAATTAACTTTGTTTGCTGGTCTGTCCTGGAAAATACTGAGTGCTTTTGGCTTTAAGTCAGCTGAGAAAGATGCAACTCCCTCAGCAATGAGCAGTCCCAGTGAAGTCCGTAACAGGATGCGCGTCAGGGCTTGGCATCCTGCAGGCCTGAGCCCTGACTCCTCACTTCTCCGGTTTTTCAAGTGCAGGCTACTACAACTCCTATTCAAAATACCCTTAACCTAAAGGGGAAAAGTTCATTCAAAGAGCATCCAGGAAATAAAATCTTATCCACAACAACATTAATCTCAACTGGATCACGTCTGACTAAACCGTGAGTCAGAAAAACACTTCTACATATGCCAAACCGTTTCCTGCACCAGGGCCCAGGCTTTTTGTTTGAGACATTGTCATTTCAAAATGAAAGAATCATTCTGGGGTGGTTGGGTTTTGTTGGGTAGGGTTGTTTTTTTTTTTTTTTTTTTCTTTTAAATTGTGTTTCCAAACCATGTATCTTGTGCAACAGCAAGATTTGAAACAAAACAATGGGCAAAATAACTGCACTTTTAGGAAAATCTAAGCAGGTCACAAAAAACATAAAACCCTATGCTCTATCATTTCTGGTAGAACAAAGATTCTCTTTTGAAGTTTGTTGCTTAAGAGATGTCCTTCAGAGGTCTACAACTTTGTCATTTAGCCCAGAATTTGGTTTACCTTGTAGTGCATAAGCCATGGTGCTCACACGTTTCACCATGTTCTGTTTGTCTTGCGGCGTTATTTTACTGGTTGCAACTAATTTATCACTTTCCTTCACTCTTTCTATTGCTCCCTGTGGAAACCAAAAGCAGAAAGATCAGAAGAGTAGATTAAAAGAGCAGTCAACTTAAAGGTCTTTATAGTCATCTAAAATGCCACTGGCCACATTTTGAGCTTGCACGCTATATACATATACACACACACAATGATGGATTCTGCTTTCCCACATTTTCACCCAAAGCTTGATGAAAGCTTTTTTGCTTTCAAGACTCCTAACAGCTTGCAAAAAGTGACTTGAAACACAGGCATTCCTAGAACACAGTCACTAGGAATCTGAGTTTGGTAAAAGCAGTAATACACAGGATATACACAGAAAGGACAAAAGGACCAAGTTTCAGAATACAGCCAACCAACACAACAAACGTCCCAAACCCTCAAACTATTACATCCCTGTAGAACCTTATTTGCACGTTACACAAGATGAGACAAACATAAACTATCTTTCAAGAGACTAAAACTCATTGGAATTTATAACTCTCGATTCAGGAAAATCCTTGTGTCACAAACAACAAGCATAAAAAGAAATGCCTCCCCCTTCACAATGTATTTGTGCCAAACAACACTGAAGAAAATCTATTTACACATCTTTTGGCAGTAGGCTTATGTTTCAAGCCTTAAAAAACATTTCTTCTCTTTTTATGGCACTTTTCCCCATGGTATAACGTGGGATGAAGAACCGTAAGTGTCCTGAAGAAAAAAACCCACAAATCTGATAGGCTTTTATCTTCACTGCTCTCAGAAGTATGTTCTTGTTTTACACATTTAACACTTCAAGTGGTAAAAAAAAAATAAAATACTTGTGTACTTGTTTAATGCTTCAAAAGTTTTAGCTTTCTGAAATATGTTATAGCAGGCACATGAGCATAAGGAAATCTCCAGGACCAAAAAAAAAAAAGCAGAATATCCAAAACCTAAATACAATGGCTAAATTTATTTATTGTTTTATTATTTGAGGACTTTCACATTACAGAGAACAAGGCAGTTGTCCTCCACTTTTGTTGCTGTGGATCTTCCTACTGCCCAACTCTGGGAAGGAAAGGCCCTTCACATACCTTATGAGCTGCAATGATGTCAGGGAAGCAACCAAGAAACCCCTTATATTCGTGATTTGTTTCCATCAAAAAGTGGAGATCTTTCTTCGGCTAATAAACAAAGTGTAAGCATTAGTAAGAGTACGTGTGGCATATTAACATCACAGAAAAGACACTATGATGCCAAAAAAGTGTGAGGGGAAAAAAGAGAAGGAAAGAATAGAAAAAACCCAACCCCAAATCTTAACTGTTGCAAATTTTTCATATTTAAAAAGGTCCTTATTAAAATATAAGCTCCTTGGAGTAAGTCACTGAGCACCAGTGAGCAGATGCCTTGTTCTTCACTTTACTCAATGCCAGCTTATGAAGTGAAGGGTTTTGCCTCAATTTCTCCCTGAAGAGGCATTGCCAGTCCTAGCAATAGCACTATTAAGCCACAACCTCATTACATACCCAGGTATGTACAAGCACAGGTACATCTCCTGAGTCACTGACTTGGAAAGCTGTTTTAAGAACTTCTACACTCAACCTTGAGATAAAGTCTCCAAAATGCAGATCCTCTTGACGTTTAATATACTAAACATCAATTAGTGACTTGAATGCTGACACCAATCAGGATTTGTTGCTGAACCATGCAAATGCATGTAGAGACAATAAAATGCAGCAAGATCTGGATCCTGCAGACGTTTGGGGAATGCAGGGAGAAGGCAGAAAACCCTGTCCTTGATTAAATCTCATTCTTTGGTATCAGTAATGAAGACAGGTCACTGACATCAGAAAACAAACACATTTAAAGAGGAAGTAATCATTTTAAAGCTGGGGTTGTTCAGCCTGGAGAAGAGAAGGCTCCAGAGAGACCTTATAGCCCCTTTCAGTACCTAAAGGGAGTACAGGAGAGATGGGGAGGGACTCTCTATCAGGGACTGTAGTGATAGGACGAGGGGTAATGATTTTAAACTGACAGAGGGGAGATATCAGGAAGATACCAGAAAGAAATTCTTTGCTGTGAGGGTGGTGAGACACTGAAACAGGTTGCCCAGAGAAGCTGTGGAGGCCCTATCCATGGAAGTGTTCAAGGCCAGGCTGGATGGGGCTTTGAGCAACCTGCTCTCGTGGGAGGTGTCCCTGCCCACGGCAGGGGGTTGGAACTGGATGATCTTTAAGGTCCCTTCCAACTCTAACCATTCAATGATTTTATGATTTCTGATCCCAGAGAAATACCGTCCTATCACATCCCTCTAAGCTCTAACCTGCATACAGTAGAAAAGAAGACAAAAAGGCATTTAAAAATAAGTATTAATAGTAATTTCATTTAACTGGTCTGCAGCACTAGCAGTTATGTTTTAACAGAAAAGAAGAAAAATCAGAAGTGATCCAAATAGGTGACATGTTTGTACATGCTATGTCATGCATTTGTAATACTCTTACCTGATCTGCTACAAGGGCGGCGATTTCTTCATAGGTTTTTCCTGCCTCTGTTATTGCTCCATTGAGATCAGACTCTCCTAAAAGTAAACAGCAGTGTTCAAATTACAGTAAGTTGATTACAATATAAAATAGCTTGTTTTACAATAATAAATGCCTAGTCATCATTTCATAACCAGTAATAAAGACATTAGAAAAGTATTAGTAATTTTTATACCATTAGAGTACAAAAACTCTGAAGATCTTGTAGGAAGTGAATGCTAAATGGATCACATAAAGACTGTGCTACCATAGTACTAGCACTATTCACTTCCACATTTCATCCTTATTTGAAGTTTAAATACATAAGTATCGCCCCCCATGGGGCAACAAGAAGCCTACCAAAATGGGAAGGGCAAATGAGGAGGGTGAGGCTAGAAGATAGACTAAGCTGAAAAGCCAACTGCTGTTGTGATTTTTAACATATTATTTTCATACCTGATAAGTAGTAAATTCTCCATGATGCCCTATGGATCAGTGATGCAAGCCCAAAGCTCTCCAACAGTCCTGGACTGTAATTGTGTGAAGGTCAGAGAAACGGAAGGAGACCCAACTAACTTATTTCCTTGCCAACAAGATTCCTGAGCCTTGAGGGAACTCTTGGATAGTATTTTCAAGCTCTGTAAGAATCTCTGCTTTTGAGAGCGAGTCTCTAACATTCATTATCATATGAAATACATCAAAAGGCCACACAAACTACACTTAAAAATAGAGACACCACCACAAATGCTAAGCTAGACACCACCACAAGTGCTCATAACACTGTATTACTAACGTGACATAGCTACGCAGGACAGAGATGGAATCAAGCCTTACATTCTTGGGATTTTCACGCCACTTCACCTTCCCAAAACACCACAGATTTTTTCCATCCTTGTTAGCTTGTCCAAAGCACGTAGTCAACAATACGAAAAGCAAAATGAGGTAGAGAAAGGGGAAGGTATAATTTACCGATATTGAATATTTGTTTAAGAAAGAATGATTTTTCTCATCCTTTCAGACATGTTTTGATATTAGGTGGCCACTAGTCTTTTATGAACATTTTGGTTTTATTCCATAGACATTAATCAGTGATGTAATTTAAAATTACCAAACTTGGATTTCATTAGTGATTAATTTGAACATCAAAGTACCTTATTTTACTACAACATATGGACTAACCTATGCTAGAAATTTATTAAATAGGATTCCTTCATTTTAGCATTTCCATTCCTAAAGGAAACAAGGTAATGACGGAATGTTCCTTTGGTTCTATCAATCAATTCTTACTTTCCATTAGATTGATTTCATAAAGCCAAAAGCTATAGGGAAAGCTATTGATCCTAAGAACTAGTGAGTCCAGCAACACTAACATCGCTAAAGAAATAGTTATTTTTCTCCTATTTGAACCTGTCTTGATAAAATAAAATTAAGAACAATATGAAACCCCAGTGAGAGACCCAAGAGGTACATAATTCAGAATATACCTTCACATTATTGTAAAACAGGAAAGGTTCAGGGAGAACAATTTCATTATTTCAGGTAGAATTAAATAATTTAATTATTATTTCAGAATTCACCACATTTGCTCAGAAGTAACCTTGAAATAACTGCTGCTTAGGCAACTGAGTGTTAGATTTTGGGATAAAACATGGTGTGGCTTTAGAGTCAGAAGCCAGGTTGGTCTAGATGTCGCTGCTCATTTCATAATGCCGTAAGAGACAATGACTATTCCTATCTAGGCAAAAAGAAAAGGAAGACTATGTATGCTTGAGTACAAAGAGGAAGTCCTCCCCTACTGTGCAGAACTCAAAGGACCTTCACAGATTGGAGCTTCAAAGAATCTAGACAAACCCTCCCAATGCTGACCCTCTTTCATTTGGGGCAGCAGGGCAGAAAGCCAGCTTGTGGAAGGCAAAGGGTGCATTCAGAGTTTCTACTCCTAGCAGAGGCATTCACACTCCTCCAGAAGTAGGGCTGAGGGACAGTATATTGAACAGTTGTTCCAGACAGTGGATCCAGACAATAGGCAGGCACAGAAGTGGTAGAATATCTGCAGTTCCTCATGCTGCATCCTTTTCTTCCACAACCTCTTTCAGGTAGCACCAGGGCAGCCTTAAAGAGTTTGATTTCATCTCTCATCTGCTGCACCCTCCAAGTTCTAACACAGGTTATCAGCAGTGTCATGCCATTGGTCACTCCCTGGCAGAGTGTCAGAGATACCACACACAACCCACAGGCTCACCCATCAAAGTAACCTGAATTCCAGCAGCAGATAGTTCCCAATCACTGTTGTCAGCACAGGTTCTGGTCAGAGTTTTGTTACTTGGGCAGGGCCAAGTTTCTATCTAACATTTGCAGCTTCTGAAATGATATGAAACTGGGAATGGGCTGCTTAACTCAAGCTGTGAAGGCTGAGCTGGGTCCCAGTGCAAGGATACACCAGGATGTCAGGGGTTCTTTAATCAATGGAACAGCAAAAAAGCCCCACATGCTGCTGACAATAAAATCAGGGCAGGGTGTATCCCCCCAAAAAACAGAGAGGGCTGAAAAGCATTGACTAAAGGTAGTTGTAAAAAGACCAGTTCAAATGGCCAGTAATATTCTACAGATATTTTAACCTAACCATGAGAAAAAAATGTTTATCTTCACTGCTTTACAGGCCTACATGCTGTCATAGGGAGATGAAGGAAGATGTAAAACTATGAGGAGCCTTTTGGAGACGTTTAGCAGTGCATCTCTTAGCAGTTTAACTGCTTGCCAAATGCAAGCAATTATCACCTCTGAGGGAACACACTGGGCATATTGAGGGAACTAATATTCTGTACGACTTGATTAGGAAAGCGGATTTTTATTTTTTTTTGTCAAGAAGTGTTTTTGTTTTCTTTTCTTTCAAAGCACGTTTTAACAGAATCCAGGAGTAGGAAAAAGTTTGATGTACTAGGGAACTACCTGTAGCAAGATTTTTCTTGATGAGTACATCCTCAGACCAGTAATGTTCATCCCACCAGCAGCCTGGAAGGCAAGATATGCCTGGTGCTAGCTGGCAGGACAGGGAAACTTGCATGTCATAGTGTCATAGTGTTGTCCAGGCCGGAAGGGACCTCCAAAGGCCATCTAGTCCGACCTCCCCGCAGTCAGCAGGGACACCCCCAACTAGACCAGGTTGCCCAGGGCCTCGTCGAGCCTCGCCTTGAATATCTCCAGGGATGGGGCCTCAACCACCTCCCTGGGCAACCTGTTCCAGTGCTCCACCACCCTCACAGTAAAGAACCTTCTCCTAATCTCCAATCTAAATCTGCTCCCCTCTAGCTTAAAACCATTGCCCCTTGTCCTGTCATTGCAGGCCTTTGTAAACAGGTTCAACTGTTCTAACTGTTAGGCAGTTGTAACTGCCTAACAAGATCTCTGAGGGGTGATGTAGGATTAGGAGATCCTACTACGGTTGAATGGCATAGCACAGCCATTCACGTTTGCTTAATATAGGAGAAAGACTCGCCCAGATTTGGCGCCACAAAAGAGTAGCCATGCTATTTAAGGCTACATTAACCTAAGAGCATCGTATGATGCAATAGGATAGGCAACATAGTGCTAGGCTGCAAGATACTTCCAGGCATATTCTGGAACTGCCCAATATGCTTTTTTGGACCAGGATCATACTTTCAAAGCATGTGTTCTAAAAAACGATCGGACAGTACATAGGCCCATGGCCAAGTTAAATGAGAACCTCTCAATGTGTCCTTAATAATTCTGAAGGTACCCTTGCCTCTGCAAATACTGGGGAAAGACTCCTCATATGCATTATGGCTGGCTACTAATTGATAAGGCTCATTCTGCAGCATAAGAAAGAGCTTCAAGAGCTTCAATGAGTCAGATTAGCATGTGTATCTTGCCTGGTGCAATCTTAAACCTTTTAGACTGGAAATCAGGAGAGAAGGCAGTAGACATTCACCACACGTAACACGGCTCTGCAGAGGAAGCAGGCAGCACTGATGAAAGAGGCAAGAACAGCAGATACATCCCATCCTAATTGTGCAAGTGAGCCAACTAACAGTGTGTTCAGCATGTCAGACGTCAGCTACCAGTAGCTGGAGATGTTCATGTCATCAAATCAGCCACTGCAATCTTCAGTGGCCTATATGCTTAAAGTTCCAGAACCCAAGTATTTAAAAAAAAAAACTGATGGTACAGTGGGTGGTGGAGTCTCCTTCTCTGGAGACATTCAACACCCATCTGGACAAGTTCCTGTGCAACCTGCTATAGGTGGACCTGCTTTGGCAGGGAGGTTGCACTAGATGATCTCTGGAGGTCCCTTCCAACCCCATATGATTCTGTGTGTGTGATACAGAAAAATCATAATCCATACTGAGCCTTGATAGTACTTCTTCATTGGAAGACATAAATTCAGTACCCTCTTTTAAATACTGAGATCAGGAAAGACGCATCCTATCATTTAAATCCAGGTGCTCACACCTCTTGCATGGAGAGGAGCATCATCAACTATCAAGTGAAATCATACATCACAGCAACCATCAAGTGAAATCATACATGAGCAGCAGGCAGGACAGAGTGAGGGCAGCAACAACCAAGATATTTAAAGTAACACGTGGACTGCACTTACTCTCTCCTCCTGGGAGCTCAAATTAAAAAACAAAGAATCCCATATATTAATTCTGAAAAAACGCACTGGTGTACCAGTTATTAAGAAGAGCAAAATATATGGAATCAGGACAAAGGTATCTGTAGGAAGGGCATTTTCCTCAGCAAGATACTAGGGTGCAACCAGATACAACTGGACAAACAGCAAAGAGAAACGTTCTTGCCTTGTTCCCAAGCATCATGGGACCTATTTTTTCATACCGTTCAAAGATGCTGGAAATCAAATTGAAGCTTACCTTCATAAAAGAATGTGTGTTATAGTTCAAGCAATTTTCAGTCCTTTCTCAAGAACTCTTGCCACAGATTGTACCTGGCTTGGATTTACAGTTTTCTAACCAATGCTAAGAGTACATGACTATGCAAATCCCCTAGTCGGTTCTCACATGCAAAAGTAACATTTTAGGTAATATGCTATGCAGTCATCCTGTTGAAGTACAGGACAAAGATGAAAACAAGATACAGGGGCTATGCCTATTTCCAAAGTTTCCAGCAGCAGAGAACCTGAAGTGGTTGCATTTTAATATATGGTTTAAGGGGCAAAATGCTGTAAGAGTATACAAAGGAAGGGATCAATGAGCAGTCAACTAAAATTCCTAAGATGGAAAGATTTCAGGAAGCCTCTGTGCTATAATGTTTAAGGTTTTAGAAAAGAGAAATTTTGCTATTAAGTTTAGGAAAAAAAAAACAACAGGAAAAAAGAAAAAGGATACATTTGACAAGAGAATCCCAGAGAAAATGGACTCCATTAGCTCCCTCTGGGATACCAGGAAATATTTTCCAGTTATATGGAAAACATCAAGCAGAACTTAACATTTCAAAGCAGGATTTTAAGTTTGGCCTAAAGACCATATTTTAGGAGAACTTTGAGCAATTTTACCTCCCACAACTTTCATACCCAACACGACAGCCTCTATTTTAGGGCTCCTGAAGGAGAAGGAAAGGTGAAGGACAAGAAAAGGCTACAGTAGCCAAGATAAAGGTATACAAAAATCTTGCAATAAGTTTTCCACCCCCATGTCGAGTTCTTTCATGAAATAAGTCACATAATAATTCCATGACAGATATTTTCAAGGCTGCATCTTCCCCCCTTTCCTTCAATATCACCAAAAAACAGTACAGCATGTTTTGTCAGTCGGGTCAGTGACCAGATTATATATTGATGAGATCAACTAAACTCCACCACCCCCAGCCCACTACATGATCACACAGTGAGAGAAAACAAGATTGCAGACTAGAATACAAAAGCCCCATAATACACACAGGGAAACAAGCTTTCAAATTTTTTTCCAGAATTATGTTTGACATCTGAAGTTCAAAGAGGAAAATGTGAAGATCTTTGTCAAAAACTATACCGTGATGTAATTAAATTATCTTTTGTTAAGCAAAGTACAAATGAAGCTATAGAAGTACCTTGGTATCCACTAGTGCTGAAGACCAGTGCCAGGCTCTGCAACGCTTTTCCTATCTTCTGGTATTCCTTGGGTAGTGCTGCAAGGAGAGAAAGGATGGGGAAAGGGGGGAAACGGAAGCAAAAACTGGGCTTAGTAAGACTAAATCTGCAGCATTTCCAAAAATTGACAGAAGCAGATGTCAAAACCTACTAGGTTTTACATTTACATTTCCTCTAGTGAAGCATTTACAATCACATTTTTACCCCCTCCCTGCTACAGACGTTCCAAAACTGGATAAAGCAATTGCAATCTGGATTCTTGAAGGCACAAACAGTTGGGGAAAACTGTGTGTGACTGCTATATTAAAGAAAAAAAAAAATAAGTCTCACTGCACTCCTAGCTCAGTCCTATGTATACGGTAAGAATTTTTTTCCTCCCCCTCATGAGCAGACTTTGGGGTAAGGTTGGGGCAGAAGCACTGCAGTGATACACAGAATAGATCTCATTAATATTTTAAGAGGGGTTTATTAAACAGATGTATAATACCTAAACTCTCCTCAAATCATGGGTTATGTATTTAAAGGCTCCAGAAAACAAGATTATCTAGGGATAAAAATTGATGCAAGTATCAGAATAAAATTGTTTTTTATAATCTATTGAAACTATCTATTGAAAACTTATGCATAAAATGCTTCCTCACAATGAAGTCAATAAGCTGTGATTTATGAGTGCATTCATTATTAACACTCTGAATACCACCACCCCAGAGGCCTAAAAAGCAATCTGAAAAGCAAAAGCAATTTTTTACAAGTTACTTATGCTAGCAGGAAAAAAAAACCCACAAGTAGATGTGCTTTTTGTTGTCAACCATTTGTATTCAGAGGGTACACTATCCAGGTAAATAGAAGGTTTTTAGTTACTCCAGCACCCTACACAATCTGATTTCTGAAGAGGAACCACGTTGTGTGGTAAAAAAAAAAAACAAAAACAAACACCACAAAAACCACAAGCCCCCCAAACCCCATAATTCTACTGATTATCTTTGATCAAGTTCTTGCCTAGAAGTTAGATTATTTGTGACAACCGGTATTTCTTATACAACAGGTACCATTCAGAGTACTAGACTTCTGTTACCAGCCATTAACTTGTTACTGAATCCCCAATGGAAACTTCAGTGAAGAACGTTTGGTTTCTTTTCACTTGCATTTAAGGAGTTTCCGCTGTCGGTCATTTTAAATATCATAGAAGGGAATATGCATGTAACTACTGCTCAGGAAGCACTCAAAATACTTCTGACTAAAAGCTGGGACTAAAGCTGACAGGGAACTTAAAACCTACGAGACTACTGAAATTCTTTGGTTTTTCATGTCCCGATTTACCAGTCTCCTTTTTCTATTCAGTATGAAAGTCTGGAAAGTTAGCTTTCAATGCAATCACATGTGCCTTACTGCATTTATGTTAACTACTTAATAGCTATATGTATTAGAAGTCATTTCATATCTAGAGCTCTAGTATCATAAGTTTAGGGAGGTTTTAGCAGTGAGCAAAATACTGAATTTCTGCTGTAAGCAAAAGTCACGGCCAGGCCTTAACTATGGTGGTTTTGATCACTGCTTCTGCAACTGCAAAGCAACACTATTTTTCTAGTCTCATTTTCTCATTTGAGGGACCTTATTCCTTCCCCTGCCCTCTGCTTCCCCCTCACTATCATTTCCTAGTGAAGCAAGATCTGTGTCCTGTGTTAGACTAGTTTTGCCCAGCAGGAGGGTCAATGATGGGTAGAAGAAAACCCTCTCATTCAAAGTGGAGAAACATAAATTAAAGTTCACATCCTACAGATACTAAGGTCCAATGTAACCGTTACCAGAAGAGACCAGGCTTCTATACTTCCCATTCCCTCCGGTCAGCTGCAGTGTTGGGTTAGAAAGCAGCAATAAGGTAACTCAGGAGATGTACTTACTCCTAAGTCTGGGGACAATGTGGGTTTTTTGGGGAGTTAAAAAAAGGAAGAAAAGAAAAAAAAAAGGAAAGGAAAAAATGGAGGTGATTTGAGGAGATTTATGTGATAGGTCTTTGGTTGCCAGACACTACAGCCTGCCCTGAGTGTTTCTTATTATGATCCTCAGCTGTAGTACCTGCTTCCTTTCAATAGCTGCCTTGTGGTGGCCACAAACACTGAACACTGCTGTGGACTAGGAAATTAGAGCCCAGGCAGAGTCATAGGGACTTGGTGTGAAGTTCTGCAACCCTAAATATCTGTGGGAAGGAAGAGACAAGATAGGAGAAAAAAAGAATTGGGCTAAAGATTAAGTCAGAATCAAGTTTTTTTTTTCTTTTTTAAACTCATTTCATCTTTAAATCACTCCTCCTGGCATGCAAGAATCCTAAATAAGGGGTTAATAAAATGCAATCATTTATGATTTCATCAAATAGACAGGTCTACTTTGCCCACATCACTAAAATGTAGATAAACGACAAACATATGAGAACAGGTCCAACAAGGTCTTTAGCTGGATTACTAGAATTATTCAACTTTTTCTATTTTTAAACCTATGGGCAGGGACCAGATATTTCTGTTATGAGAGAAAGAAAAAAGAACACACACACACACAAAAAATACCCCACAAACAAAAATCTTGCACAATTTATACTCTCAGACACTGAAAGCAGCCAGAATGCCATACAATCCTCATGATAACTTTGGATTTCCTTTAGTTTTAAGATGTGCCTGGAATGATAAACAAAAAACCCACCCCAGTACAAACACCAGAGAAAAGCAGCACAGAAATGACTGCTGAATTCAGAAAGGACACTTACGCCCCGTACACCTCTTCCAGTGCTCGTGTCCCACTGTCAGCAGCTCTCTAACTCCATCATCCATTGCTTTGGTGAACCTACCCACTGCATCGCATTTCTGTTCTCTGTGGCATTTGGAAAAAAGCAAAAACAAAAAGCAGTTTAAACAGATGAATTACGCTCATTTTAAACACAATACTGAAATGTTTAGTAGCATCAACTAGGTCTTAAAACAAAAATAAATCAGAGAAATAAATGAATTCCTTTAAATTCCTGTCATTTCAGTGAACTTTCTGCTTTAGATACAAGCATTTTTCATTCTATTTTTCCCTCCCCATTAAACACATGGTACTGGACTATCATTCTTACTATAGTTAGTTACCTTCAAAATAAAAGTTAAATATCCTCCCCAGTGAGATTAAATAATAACAGAACAGCAAAATCCGATTTGAGGAAAATGCATCCCTAGAGCACCTAAAACAAATTGAAGGACCCCACATTGACAGGAAATCAGACAGAGTAACAGAAATAACAAAATTCATACAACAATGAAAAAATATAAATAAAATAATTCTTCCAGATATTTTAATAAGAGTCTAAAATAGGTGAATAAAAATTAATATACCAGTTCTTCTAGGGAAATAAATCTATGTGTAACTTCATATTATATTGATAATGGCATTGTGTTGAGTTGTGCTATGGAGAGGAAGAAAATAAATCAGTGATGCTCAAAAGAGAGCTCTGAATTAGTATGTGCTTTTTTACCCCTCTGTAAGCATGTTTGCATGCAGCTATCAAAGCTTTCCATTAACACAGCCTGCATACACAGCAATGCTCTCTGAACTCTACAAAAGAAAACTAGGCATATATTGAATAATTCTCATTGAAAATTAGAAAAACTGCATCATATCTTACAAATGCTCTCAGCCAAAGCCTGTAAGAGAAATCTCTTACAGAAAGGCAACTCGAGGCAACTCTCCAGAGCCAGGGCAGCAGCTCCAGCTGTGGACCAACCATACAGACTCCCACGTCCCCACCGGCGCCTTCCTCAGCTGGAAACCCTACCTGAAGAGTTACTTGCATAGAACCACAACCTGGACTTTCCACGAGGCCCTTGTTTTACTGCAGTTTTCCCCATAGCAAAGCATCCTTTTAATTTTCTGTACTTCGTACTTTACGGTATGAAGATCACAGAAAAAATTCTTGAACCAGAACAGGGATATCATCCTTTGATCAAAACCAAGATGACACAGAACTGCCAAAAGCACTGGTAAAATTGTTTCACTAAAGAGCATTTTTTCACTGAAGAACCTAAGAACTACTGAACAAGGCTGTTTGTCTACTTAACAGGAGTGATGGCTTTCAAGACTATTCTCATACACACTTTTAACAGCACCCTGAGATGTTCCCAGGCACCAGAACACATTGCTGATGTCTGAGGTGTTACAGCCAGCCCTGCAATGCTTGGAAATATGTCCCCAGAATCACCTCAGGCTGCCAGCCCCAGCCCAGGAGCCAATATTGGGGAGGCATTCCCCCAGGCTGCTTTCCTGCCCTCACCCTGTTTGAGGGCAAACCACATGCTGGTCGTTCCCTGCCAGGGTTCTGTATATTGTACAGACTCACTCTCTCCTGCACCCTGTGTACAGCATCCTCCCTCTGGTTCACCCCTTCAGCTTTTATACCACTGGGATATATTTAAAACACATCCCTTAAGAAAAGTAGTCAAGTTTGAAACCCTCATGTTCAAAGTGGAAGTGACCTAAAAATGTCCATCTTTTTTACTAGTACAGAACTGCTACCACACACCTATTATATACATCTTAATATGCACTGCATCACTTGGATAAAGCCTCTGCTGGGATATTTCCAGGTGTAGGTACACTACTACTGTGCTACTATGAACACTTCTACCTAGTTTATCCAGTTTCAGACACAAAAACATTATCCAAATTTCTGTGTTCTACAACAGCAAGCAAAGTATGTCATGCACACTACGTATCTTCTAAGAAAAATGTTAAAGTCTAGAGGACTGAAATAAAGGTTGCAGAGTAAATCCAGTCTTTCACTTTATGAAACCCAAGGGTCTACCGCCAAAAGAACTACACATAAAAAAAATTTGTATGTATATATAACATATATAAAATAAATATATGCATTTGCACTTCCAGAAAGATACTCCAAAAACGTAGTAACCAAAACGAAATTTGATAATTTATGTCACTTTATATTTTTAACAGCTTTCCATGGATTCCAGATATTAGAATCACACTGTGTGTGCATTATATACAAGTATCTTGCAGAAACACTGTTTTCCTCGATGGTCCACCTACAGTTACCTAAGCTATTTTTAAGCCTAGCACCCTTTGGAACTGTTCACAATTGAAAGATTAAAGATCAAAGTTTACTTCCACAGCAATATAAAATAAAACTCCGCAGGAACTGCCAGTACTCTATCTCATCAACTGGTTTTCCATAAATCTTTTTAGGATCAGTATTCAGCCACTGACATGAGAGACACCACATGGAGTTCCACCAAGTTTTGGAGGAGTTCATATGAAAATCTCTTATTCAAACAATTTTTGAGCTCTGCCTTGATGACTACCCCTTCAAATCCATGGATATTTGTGCATGCTTAATATTCTAGTTCTGTATTAGCTCAGTATCTGTTGTATATTCAGATGCATAATGTCCATGCAAAAAGAAACCACCTTACATTTCTACCATGTCCAAGTCAGGAGCTTCTGGTTCCATTGTAGAAAAGATCAGAACTCCTACAGTTTCATCTTTTTCTGCCTTCCGCTTTCCAGTTTTCCACTCCTTGAGAAAAGGAAAAAAAGAAAAGCCTGAAGTTTAACCACCACTGTTCAAGCATCTTTAAGGGCACATACTTAAGTGGTGCATGAAATATTTAGGAGAACAGTTAACCAATAGACCACACATTAAAACCTTTTAGATGAAATTTTCAGTGGGGCCAAGGTTTCTTAAAAGTTTCCCCCCCTCCTCCTTGTGCACTTTATTTTCTAGATTCTGGGATAAACAGACCCTTCTTGTTTATTACTGAAATACAGTGTAAGAGCAATTATATTCAGCTGTCTCTGCACATGTGATAGTGCTGATATCAGAAGCTACTCAAGAAGATCATGAGACTGTTACGCAATTGCCATACTGAGTTTAGTGGGAACAGATAAAAAAGTTAAAAATTCTACACGTATTGCAACATCTGTTCTGTTTCTACCAGTCCATAGGTTAGATACTGCTGCCCAGCTAGCACAATTCTACATTTCTCCACTGGCTATCCAAATATCACTTCACTAAGACTGCTATTTACTATGTTATCAAGCCTCTACTTACAGGATCCCCGAGTAATTCTGGTTGGAAGTGACCTCAGGAGGTTTGTAGTCCAACCTCCTACTCCTAAAGGGTCAGCTGTGACCTTAGTTACTGAGGGCTATATCCAATCTGGTCTTAAAAACCCCCAAGGATCATTTACTTTTTCAAAGTCTATGTGTATTTACCAGTATGACTGTTTAGAGGAGAAAGCAGCAGAGTTTTCCTGTTTATTTCCTCATCGGTAGTTATCCAAATTAGTAACAGAGCTGGAGCTCAGTCATGAAGAATTATTTACTGAAGGTGAAGATATTAAAACCTTTTTAAAAAGCATAAGAAAATGCTTGGGGGGTGGGTGGGAATAAAAAAAGGCC
>JAHREE010000095.1:2985255-3024985 GCA_033628505.1 Tringa tobata | reverse complement strand
GGTGGGTGGGAATAAAAAAAAGGCCTACATCAGGTAAGACTGCAGCATAACGCTATTACAACCCATTTCAGACCAAATTGTGATTTAGGGGGGGTGGGGGTGCTGTTTTTAAATGTAATACAGGATCAGACACATCCTAGACCTGCTACAAAGTAGCTTCTGATAGCAAAGCAGCACCAGAGGACCAAAGTAATTAGGAATTCCAACAGAGACAGATCAGAGCAACAGCCAAAAGAGTCATTAGATATGTTGCTATTCTGCTGGAGAACAACAAATTGCCCTTAAAAGTCTGGCAAGAAATCTGATCTAAAGAGCTCACCCCTGTTGGAACCACACACAGCATTTCACACAAGGAACTTTATGCCTCATTTTGATCAATCAGCTAAATTGGTTAGTAAACCCAGCAGCTTTCGGGCTCCTCACGACTGCCCACAGGGGGGCAGACAAACGAGAAGGCTACAAAGCTGAGCAGTTTCTCAGCCTCAGTCTGCGTGTGAACTTTATTTCCTACCTTCTCATCTCGGAAATTGAGAAACTGCTGGAAAACTTCACTTTCTGAGACAACAGGATGGCGACACATCCTCGTCATCCAAGCTTGCAGTCTCTCCATCCGCATTTTGATAAATTCTTCTTCGAAGCGACCTGTTATACATTGAACAGTAATTGTTATAGTTCCACTCTAATACCCTCAGCTTTTTATTCTTCTTTTTAATTAAAACAGAATCTGTAATTCAGCTGGTGAGTTATTAACCTTTTAATGACTCAGAACTTACAAAAAGGAAACATTATGCTGATATATCAGAACTACCTTAATTATAGTATATTGGTTACTGACCTGGAGTACTCCTTTTAAAAGATAGTCAGGAAATATTAAAAAAACATATACCTACCCATCATTCAAAGATTTTTTTTTTTGGGGAAAAAAAAAGTATTAATAAACTTTTGGATGGAAAAATTAAGTATTCATTTGACCCAAGAGAGAAGCTAGGCACAAACTTGGAATGCAGACATTTTTCTGATACAGTCTAGTAAATCCTTAATCAATGTAAGGCTCAAAAATGCTGGAGAAAAAGGAACTACTTAGGTTCCAAGTTGTCATGTCCTAGCTAACAAAGCATTTGAAATTGAACTGCTCAGATACAAATAGCAGATTTAAAAAAAAGCAGTTCCTCCCATAAATGTATTTCTATATAGGTAAATGACTATGTTGGGGAAAAAACCTCAAAAAATCTCAATAAATCATATGTATAGAAGTAGTTAGAATACACACAAGACTGATTTTTTGGTAGTTAAGAGATTTTAACACAACCTATTTAAACAAGTAACGGATTTTTATTATTTATTTTTTAAACCAGTAGTGCATCATCACTGTGTATTTACAAGAATCTTTTAGTTTTACCACCAACTGTGTGTCCTTGAGAGAATCCTTCCCAATTAAGAAAAACGCATGACATCAGACTTCTAAAGGCTCCAGTGAATAGGATACATTTCAAAGGAACAAGAGATTCCTCCAGCACCCAACTCTTCTGATTTCCATAGCAGCGCAGATGATAAACCTTGAATGCATGTAGTCTTTCAATATAGTTCTACTGTATAGTTACTATGGCAGCAGCTCCACAAAGTTGATGGGGGTTTTTTGGTAGGTTGTTTTTTTTTTAACTGCAAGTATGGAATATAAATATATGGAATATGCAAATACCTGCAAGACTAGCAGGTAAAGAACACAACTAGTGATAAATGAAGTTTGAGTATGGGTACGTTTCCTGTAAATTAATTAGCTAGGAAATAAATAATTAATCAACTACTATGGAACAGACAATATATAACTTGCAGTAATCCCTTGTTCTACCCTCAATCTATACTGAAATCTCTGCAGCATTCCTGTCACCATAAGGGATGCAAGGAAACAGGAACAGTAACATTTGGAAGTTATGTACTAGTCATCAGGCACATCATCACCAGCAAATCATGATCCTAAGCAAAGTCAGTCTATTTGTAAAGAGTCTTGTTTTTCCAAAAATCAGCAGTTTTTCAGAGTTTCCCATAATGTTTCAAAAAAGAGAGGGGCTTGTTTTTTGGTTTCCTTTTTTTTTTCCTCCTTTTTCATGAGACAAGTTATCCTCTCCCACAGGCTCCAGAAGACTGAAATCCACAGGCAAGCTTTAACTGTGACGCCAAACATACAGTTACAATAAAATCTAGAGACCCCAACCAGGTCTCGTGGTTTCCTTTTAGTCCACATGCACACGTTTAAGCAAAAATACTGGTGAATTCTAAACATGACATTAAGGGGATGGGAGGGAAGGAAGTCACTTCCTCACTTTTCAGTTTCCTCGGCATTTATCCCAGCACCTGCATCAATGCTCAGCTTTCTTCAAACCCAACAGAGCTGCTGCATTTTCACTGATGCCCACAGACACATAGTTGGCGACACGCCGGCTTCTCTAGGTTTGGTTTTGGCTGGTTGTCTTAAAAGCTGTATAAAAATCTTACCAGAAGACACACAAGTGGAAATAGGCAAAAGTAATGCATTTTCCTCCTATACAGGTGTCTAATTCTTTTCCTCACATGCACTCTTTGTAGAAAGGAAGCTACAGACTACTGAAAATGCACAGGCATTGGCGTATTCCATTGCAATGACTGAAGTCATGAACATTTAAAGGGTCCAATTCCACTTTTCTTGAAGTCAGAACAAAAGACTACCATAAGCCTCAGAGTTTGGTCAAGCTGAGCTGACATCAAACCAGCACAGAATGCTATACAAGTGAAAGATGCCTTCTAAATCAAGTGTGAAATCAAGCGACAGGAGAAACAGCTGCAACTTTTTATTTGTGAGCAAAAAATCCCTGTTTGTCAGGGGATGCTCCCTTTCCTCCAGGAGCTTTGAAGCAAAGCTCCTACAACATAACACATTTATAACCAAATACAAAAGAAAAAAACCAACCACCACCTCTACATACACACAAAACCCCCCTCAAAACCCACTTCTCCAGACAATAAAAAATATGGAACATAAGTAGTTATCGCTTCTCTCCAGTAATTAATATTCTCTTCTGTAGTAACTAGGGGGGATTTTTTTTGTTTGGTTGGTTTTAATTATTTTTTTTTTAAATCACTTGACTAGATAAGTAAATGTGAATTCTGAAATGATGCTTAGTACTGATATTTTATTGTTGACAGACCATGACAACTCATAATGAGTTTTGAATGGTGAAAGGTTGGGGTTTGGTTTTTTTTTTAATACCTTTTAAAAAATAGCGGGAAAAGCAAACCAGCAAGAAATCACTTTTTTTACAACCTTCAGTTATCTCCTTATTTCCCATCCCATGAGTTCACAACTAGGAATAGTTACCTGTCACTTGCTTGTCTGGAAGAGATGGGATTGGAATGGCTAATCCAAATTTAACCAGGAGACGCTCATACAACCAGTCAAAGTGCTTGTATCTGTGGTTGACAGACCGATTAGTGTTCTGTAAGAAAAACACAACTCTGAATTTTGACAGGCATCTGCAGACAGGGACATGAAACACGTGTGACCAGAACAGTAACTATGTGGAATGCAAATAAAACTTATGATTTAGAGCCTTGAATCTGTAATTACAAAAGAACCTGAAACGGTAGAACAAAGTAACTCCTTGGAGAAAAAAGTGTGACAACTACCACTTACTCTTCCAACCCTGTTACCAAGTCACACAAACTGTTATTTATATGTACAAATGACCCATATTTGCAAGAGAGAAGATCCTGTTCCAGGTACACTTACAGTGCAGGTCAGCTGATATTCAATGTAGCTCTTGAGACCATACATTTTAGAACCTTTTTTGGGATCTGCCACAACACAGTCAAATGTAGAGGTAGGATAAACCCACATTGGGCCATAATCACCAATCTGTAAGAAAATGCAAATATTATCTTTAAATACATCATGTTGTACCAGCTGCAAACAAGGAGACAAATACTTTCTCTCTTCACTTGAAAGTTTCCATTAATTTCAGCGAGCGCTTGACAGGAAACAGAAGGGTTTCTCACAATGAGAGACGACTGACCACAGTTGTGCTTATCTTATTCTGTACATTACACTTTTTCCCAAATAGCAAAGGAGTGGGATTACCACTTCAATCACATTTCACTAGAACGGCATATATCTACAAGAGTTTGTTTTTTAGATCAGAAGATGACCTGACCATCACAATTGAATATTGCAAACCTTTATGAATGTAGCTCCTATGTATTAGATAACTAATAGAGAACGTAATGCATTTGCTCTGCCTCCCAATCCCCAAAATGCTCATTTTCAACATCACAAATAATGCAGATCCAGTGTGGGAAAAAAAAAATACTGAAAAAAACCACATCAGCACACTTAAAAGAAAAGAGGAGTTAAGACTTGACCCTGAAAAATGTCTCAGTGATATATGACTCTGAAATGTAGTCTACCACAACTTTAAAATACTGAAATGATACAGTTTTATTATGACAGTTCTATTTCTAATTATATGTTCAGCATCACTTTATTCTGACTCAAATAAATATAGCAACCTTGAGGCCAAAAATTAAGTTGGGGAAAAAGGAAGGGTGGGGAGTATTAAAAAAACAAAACCAAAAAAACCCAAACCAACCACAAAAAAACGAAACAAAAAACTCCAACCCCAAAACAAACCACACCACCCCCACACAAAAAACACACTCACATCCCCAACTTACAATTATGGGAATTTTCTCTTTGGGTTTTGCTAGCTGCTTTGCCAACAGATACTGTTCCATCCCAGGTTTTGCAAATCCAGGAAATCTAACAATAAAACAAAGCAATAAGTTTATTCCATACTTTTCTTCTTTCAACACATGCAGAATTACCTGCCACTATAGAAAAAAAATCCTAGTATTTCTCAAGTATAGAAAAGAATTTATGTGCATTACTTAAACAATACACACACATCCCCATTCTACCCTTTCAGACTGTGAGAATTCAATCAGTTGAAAGAATGACAGACTGCAGATTTATCAAGTGCTTCTAAACACTAGTTACATTTAAAAAACTATCCGCCAATTAGAAAGAAAGCCACATAAAAATCACTGTAATATCCTTAAAGTCTGTGTAAATAGTCTTACAAAAAGCAAGTAGTGGTTCACTTTTTAATTAGGAAGATACTTAGCCCTTCAAGTACTGCCAACCTACTGCCTCCCTGCAGAAACACAGGTAGGACTTAATTCACAGACAAATAACTCTCTTAAATACGGCATGTTTATGGTGGTTATACTAAATGGGTTGGCAACAAGTAGATGCCAAGATGATGGAAAGGTTCAGTTGCAAAAGTGGACAGAACCTCCACTGATGAACAAAATCAACTGCCTCTGCATGACTGGTTGTTAATTTTGGTTACCTATCAGAGAGATTACCACACAGTAGCTTCTCAGAGTAACAGTAGTTTTAGAATAAACAAACAGTAAGTTGTAACATGAGATAATGCTAGTATAACCCTGCCAAAGCTTCATGCTATTGCAAGATTTTTATCTTAAAAAAAAATAAAAATCAAGCTTTCTGTGGCTCAAGAATCAACCTGGGTGATGCACAGACACAGGTGAGCAACTCAAATTGCTCACAAACTCTGGGGCCACATGTCCAATCAGTCTTGCTGTATGGACAAGTCATCCATCACCTTTCATTTTCACTAAGCACACAGTGCTAGAGACAGTTAAATTCTAAAGACCAGTAGGTCACAAGTTCAGACCTTGAAAAACTGTCATTTGCCTGCACAACACCTCAAAAAATTGTACAGTTTTGTCACATATTTTCAGGCTCTCAGGGATCTGTTTTCTGATCATGCCAAGGAGAATGCTGAGCTACAAATCCATTTCCACTTTTACCCCAAAACTGTAATATTTACATTGCATATTTCAAGAAGGTTGAATGGTCACACATTTACACATCTTGAAAATTTCCAGTTCTCTTCAATATATACACATTTGCCCCGCATTTTCCATTACTTGTTAAGTGGTAACTTCATAGCAGCTGCACGAGAATTTCCACGCTGGACCCCCCCAGGCTCTGATGCCTCAGTCTCCTTGTAACCCAGGTAAGACGGTGAAGCTGATTTTGGGTCATCCCAGTCATCATCCCAGTCATCGTCATCAGCAGCTGATGAAGTACAGGAGGGAGCAAGGGGGCAGGGAAAGGAGAAAGTTAAATATTTTCTCTTTAAAAGCAGCAGCAGCTACCTCGGCACTCATACACAATAATCAACAAGGTAAAGCTAAGTTCAGCCTTCTGTTTTATGACTCCTCCTCAATTGGCACCATCCCCACCAAATACAACCTGCAAAACACTACACTAGAAATCCATTGAGGGAGGGGGAAAAAAAAAGAAAAGAAAAAAGAAAAAAAAAGTGAGATGCTGGTATGCTAAGATTAATTCAATAGTGCTCCATTTCCATAGACTCTACATTAGCATTCCCCAGTTACAAGTTCTCCTCTTAATTTAGGCCTTTAGTACAAAAATATAGAGAAGCCTTCTGAAAGGCTAGCCACTTCCTAAAATTAAGGACTTAAGAGACTACATCTTCACAGGCCTGAGGGCACAAAATCAAGGCTGTTTAAATTCTAGTTATGCAAGCTGAACGACGTGCCTGAGAATAGATCAGGTATGCACAAGACTTTGGCTCACCAGATTTCCATACAAGTTTGAGGTGTCTGTTATGGGGGATCTGATCTAGTGGGGTTTTTAATTTTATTTTTAAAAACGCTATTATTTTAGGGTCCAAGTTACCTACGTAGCAATGTGCTTTGTTTTTTTGTTTTTTTTTTAAATAAGCCATGTTCTATAGTTGTGAAAGACTAAACACTTTTTACCTCTACTGTCCACCTACTCTAATGTATTAAAAAATAAGAGCATTATTAGCACACCTGGTCCTTGATATGCCTGTGGATGACCAAACGCCCCTGCTGTCTCCCAGTTATTTGAAGCACTGTTCTTCTGACTGGCTGCACTTTCCGGTTTCGTCGCCCAGCTGTCACCAGCGTTTCCATTATCCCAGTTCCCAGACTTCCCAACGTTCCAGCTGGACCAAGGGTCACTGGCATTGTTTGCCTACATGGTAGAAAGACATAAGTAGAGAAGAAATTGCTGAAGAAATGAGTAATGGCCACGTACTTTCATCTTGAAGTCTTTGATCTCTTCTTGATAGGCTGTGAGTTTGCATTCAGCGCTGCACTTGTTCGATTTAGGAGCAGCTGCCAAATCTTACATTCCCAGCTACATGGCTCTTAAACCCAGCGAGCACCTGGAAGAACCGCTCAGCTTTCCAGCAATGTGACACCAATACATACTAATAAGAATGTTACATCTCCTCAGGGAAATTAAACTATTTGTTCCAACAGCGTTAGGAAGCACTCCTACCCATGGTAATTATTTTACACCAACACCATAAGTATGGTGCCTGTGAACTATTAATTACATAAAGCCATGGACTAATTAGAACATTTAAAACAGGAACTCAAAAACCAAGGATTAGTTTTTTCCAAATGTTTATTTTGTCAAGCTCAGATTAATGGCCTTACTAAAAGCAAATCATAAATTGCCCACCCACACCATCACTATTGGTGTGACAGTTCGGAAGTTGGGGCCAGCAACTCACTCGGCTTCCCTGTCAGATCTTAATTAATTCATGTCGAAGACGAGAGAGAGAAACAAACAGCTGCCAGGGAACAGTCTGGCATTTCCCTGTAGACCTACTCTCTCAGCATAAGCTTCTGGTGAAGGTAATCACACATACCCTTCTGCTGATGCTGCTGTGGAGGTGGAAACATCAGTGAGGGTGCAGAGCAGACATGTCTCTAACTACTGCATCAATTTGTCAAGTTAAATCTGTCAGTAAGTTGGATTAATAGCTTAGCATCTTGCTCAGCTCCTTGATTTTAACACTAGACTTTGAAAAAGCACTGATTAGTTAAGTGCAGTCTCCTCCAGACACTAGCTAACAAAGAAAAAAAAAAAAAACAAAACCACACAAATCAAAATCCACACTCCCAAAGTGTAGGAGGAAGAAAGAGAAGGGGAAGGAAAGCAAACAAAGGCTACAAAGCTTGCCTTGTTCAGCAGAAGGAGAAATGGAGTTTTGTAAAACCAAGTGTGAAAACCCACAGAAGCCAGTGCATTATTTTTATCATGAAGCAGCATATCAAAGAGAGTATGCCTAATATAAATTAATTGCTACTAGACTATAACATTTACATGAATCTTAGAACATTTACCAGTACCAAAAATTCAATAAAACTCCCACTAAAAGCTAAACTGTTCTCTTCAAAAGTGTTGAATATGTTTGTTTCTTACACAAAATATAAAAAACCAGATACAGCTACTCCATACTCCATCTTTCTTCACTAAAATTCTCTCTTCCCATTTTATCTTTGAGATACTACTTGGGAATGAAAGCTCTTGCTTTAGTTTTTTCTAAAATAAAGTTGTCTGACAGCCAGATTTCACAGACACCATCAAACCTTTAAGACTTGAAAATGCTTTGGACCTATACTATTGAAAACATGTAACCCATGATCTTCACGTACAGAATCCCCAGGATCTGGAAATCGAGACCAAGCCCTCAAGTTAGGGGGAAATGACCATTCAGAAGACTCGCTAGAGTCAGCAGGTCTCTAGGCTGAACTGGTGGCGTGAGAGAGATTATGTGGACTGCCTCTATACTGATAGTTTGGGGGATTTGTTTTTGAGGATGAAACTGATGCAAGAACACTACTCCCTAAGAGAGCGGTACCATTGAGGTCTACCTAATTCTTGGATAGCTGATACACAGTGCTACTCCCAGCAATTACAAAGAGGTTGGCTGGTAGTTTATGAGGTATCAGCCTGCTCTTCCTATGATGGTCACCTGATATGAATTTATGTGAAGAGAAAAAAACCCATACACACCATCAGGGATTATCATCTTTGCTAAAGGAAAAAAAAACAAACAAACATATACTGGGGCCCAACCACACGGGAAAGCGTGCCTGTTCCTAACATAACCTAGAAGACCTAGAAAAGAATAGTTTGCATATTTATTTGCATATACTTCTGCAATAGATGTTGTGCTGATCACTAGCAAATGAAAGCCCAGAAGTGGGATGATTGCCAAAGACTGAGTAAAGTTTTCCTCTTCTCTGTAGTTCATGTGAAATCTGGTACATGAGTGGGTGGCAGAGAAACCTTAAAATCTGCTGCAAAACAAGGGGGAGACAATAATATTAGCACTAAAAACACTACTAAAGAATGACTGTCAAGAGCAACCATCACCAAACTTGCAGACGGGTACCGATATATACTAAATGCTGTACAGCAAGGGGAAATGGATTACTTAAACTGCATTCTCAGATGGTTTTTCTTTATGTACCTACATGGAAGCACTATTCAAATCAGAAAATTTTACTTCTGAAGTGACCAAGAAAGTTCTGGAGTAAGCTTTGCCCCTAGGTGTATTTCACACTGGCTAAAATTGGGGTGGGATATGCTATTCCCACGCTGCTTCTTTCAGCCAAAGGGTCCAAATTTCTTTCTGAGGCACTAGGTAAGAGGTCAGTTAGGAATGAATATATATATATATACACACACACACACATACACACACACCCCTGCCACATCTCAAAGAGCATTTACAGGTCTCCTGTCACCTTTTTTCAAATGTTTGCCTACATACACATACACCGTGGACATTTATAAGTAGTAGTCAAAAATCAGTAACAGTGGAGAAGGGCTCAGGAATCAGCTTCGCCATCATCAAAGTCCCACACACTGTGAAGGGTGAAGTAAAGACACAGCATTGATTAAAAGGGCAATCTCAGCTGCAGTCAGCAGTTCTGTGGATCTCAGCAGCTGACCAATTCCATAGGAAAAGCCATTCTTGTGGCTTAGCTCTGGTTGAATAAACCATAATTAAGACAGCAAGTATTTTGTAAGCGATGAAATTATATGTTCCCACACCTTTACTTTTCCATAACTGAAACTGATAATCCTCTGATCTCTCTTTAGTCACCACAAAAGAGATGAAGAGTCCTTGCAAGAAGCTGTTATTTAGTCAATATAGCTCAATACAGCACACCTAACATCCAAGTATACAAGCAGATCTCAAATGCAAACACACAGATATTAATGCCACACCATGCATAATTAAGTAACTAATCAACCTTCAAATGAAACATTGCATCTCTTTGCTCCTCAAGATAACATCAAACAAGTACAATGAGATTAAATTCAAGAATAAACTCCTTAAAGGCAGCCGATTTTCCCTTTTGTAGACTATTACAGAGTTGCTTGCTCCTACTTTTCTAGGAGAAAAAACACCACAAAAAGCTTTTTTGGGGAACAGAGGGAACACATCACTAAATATTTTAAGAGTCTTCCATTAAGGGCAGATTCAAACCTACTACAGAAACAGATCATTACTGGTGAGGGCCTGGGGGAGGGGGAGAGAAGTCTAGTATTTTTTTTAAAGAACTAATTATAGTTGAACAAGAAAAAATTCCACCACAGGAAAATACTTGGGGGTGGAATGTCAGTATCTTCATCAAATGAATCATTAATTAAACAGGAAGAAGTGACATCTTTGCTATTTTCTGGATAATCCAAAGTTATACACAGTAAAGCTAAGTCACTGAGGCATTTCTCTGCACTGTCTAAAAAAAATAATCTTTTTTTGACCTCTTGGCCAACTAAATTGTTTCTGGCAGACTCCTTCCTCACATTAATGGATGTTCCCGATGGATGAATAGATATATTCTACGCCTGGGGGACGAAAGCCAAACAAAACATGATGTTCAGATGCTAAAACTAAGTTGAGTACCTATAAAAATCTAGGTAACTGTGCCATCAAAAATTACAACCGCCAATCATAACAAATAGACCTTGAAGTCCACTTTGAGAGGTAGAAGCCATGCTGAAGCAGTGACTATAGAAAATAAGTCTGATCAGATCAAGGGAAGTCCAGGACAGCCAAAGCTGCAATGAGAAGCGTTACACTCCTGAAGAGGGGCTGAAGAGAGACAGAGGAATGGCAGAAAATACAAGAGTCATGGTGGCTCAGCTGAATAGCTCACAGGAATTTCACTGAATTTTTAGAGTTGGAAGGGACCATAGATATCACCTAGTCCAACTCCCCTGCTGAAGCAGGATTGCCCAGAGCATGTTAGAGCATGTTACTCAGGACTGCAGGTCTTGAAAATCTCCAAAGAAGGGGACTTCACAACCTCCCTGGGCAGCCTGTTCCAGGGCTCTGTCTCCCTCACCGTGAAGAAATGAATGGTCACCCTCTGTCACCCTCACTGTGAAGGAATGAACATACCTCTCCAGTGTTATAGCTGCCTTAGTTACCTGCACGGAGACAATGCCTTAGGCATACTCAGACATTACAACCTCTGAATAGATACATAAAAAAAAGCGAATATAGACAGTCACCCTAAAAATCAAGCTTTTTTCCTCCAGGAAGAAATATGAAGGGCTAAAAGCCTACTCTGCAGCAATCACAGAACTGCCTTCACTGTGCTGTATTTACCGTAGAGCAAGTGTGCACATTAGCAGACACTGAAGCAGCTCCCATGCCCATGATATTCTATGCCCAAGCTTTCTTCCTGGTAAATCATTACCTTAGAGTTGTGGACCTGGGCACTTCTTTCACTCCTGAAGGGCAGCCCTCTTTTCTATTGTACAATTTAACCATGTATTGTCCTTAAAGAAATCCTCCAGGAAAAGCAAGAGTGGAGATGGGCTAGAGTTTAAGGGATAACCACCCTTACAGACACACATACTAGAATGTTCCTGAAGACAAATACATGAAAGCAACAGTAGAGAGGACCCTCAGAAGCAGTTGACAAGAAGGCAGTAACAATGCTGTCCAAGGAAACCATTTGTTCCCCAGCTGCTCCTGTCACCTCACTTCCTTCCACAGGAAACCACCATTCAGTATCTCCAGTCTCAGTCCCACTGCCGCCTTCATAAAGAGTACCTGCAAAGAAGCCTGCTCGCAAACCACCTACAGCCAAGGCACACGCATTGGACACTCCTAGTTTTCATAGAATAGAATAGAATCATAGAATAGTTTGGGTTGGAAGGGACCTTTAGAGGTCACCTAGTCCAACCTCCCCTGCAATAAGCAGGAACATCTTCAACTAGATCAGGTTGCTCAGAGCCAGCCAACCTGACCTTGAATGTCTCCAGGGATGGGGCATCTGCCACCTCTCTGAGCAACCTGTTCCCACGTGTTACCACCCTCACTGTAAAAAATTTCTTCCTTATATCTAGTCTAAATCTTCCCTCTTTTTAAGCTGTTACACCTTGTCCTATCACAACAGGCCCTGCTAAAACGTTTGTCTCCATCTTTCCTTTAGGCCTCCTTTAAGTACTGAATAGGTCGCAACAAGGTCTCCCTGAAGATTTCTCTTCTCCCAACTCTCTCAGCCTGTCCTCATAGCAGAGGTGCTCCAGCCCTCTGATTGTTTTTGTGGCCCACCTCTGGACCTGCTCCAACAGGTCCATGTCCTTCCTGTGTTGAGTGTTCCAAGTAGGTCTTAGGACAGCAGAATAGAGGGGCAGAATCACCTCCCTCGACCTGCTGGTTGTGCTTCTTTTGATGCAGCCCAGGATACAGCTGGCTTTCTGGGCTGCCAGCACACATTGCTGTCTCATGTCTGGCTTTTCACCCACCAGTATCCCCAAGTCCTTCTTAGCAGGGGAAAATACCCAAACCACCAGTGGAAGAACTGAGCTACTACCATGAAGAGCACAGCAGTTAGTTTTTTGTTCTTCTCCCACTTCCAATTTCATTTCCTTACCTGTGAAGTTATTCATAGCCAGAGCAGACTACTGTATGGCTTCTGCACAGTGCAGGCACAAGATTTCCAGGATTTGACTCCTGATTCAGCTCAAAAAAAAAAGCTATACTTGAAATACAGAATGGTCTTTTAGAATGATACATAATTTAGACTTAAGCAAAAAATTCTCAGTGATGGGATGAGTGGAGGGAGAAAACCAAATCGGTTGTCAACCTCACTGCTTAAAGAAAATGATTTACTTTTTTAAAAGTAAAGTTTCCATAGTTCTGTCTTTCAGACACTAAATATCCTATAGACATTTACTCAATGGAGCTCTCTCAGGTATCTGGGTTTTGTTACCCACACCTGCACATAAAAATGGCAATCCAGATCTGACATGCTCTGGGTGGTCCTGCTTTAACAGGGGAGTTTGGCTAGATGATCTCTATGGTCCCTTCCAACTCTAAAAATTCAGTGAAATCAGTGAAATTCAGTCACCTCTTTATATTCTTGTCTTCTCTTGAGCTGATTTCAATCCCTAATAGTTTCTTCTTGAAAGACAGATGAGATATTTCAGACAGTTTTCCAAGTAGCAGTCACAGCAATGCCAGAAACAGAAGAAAGACTCCCTGTTCCTCTCTGATGTTCCCTAGACATCCCAGGATCAGGCTAAAGAGATTAAAAACGGCTTTATCCTTCCTTTTTGGGAAAAGCACTCAGTATTTTTGTTTGGGAACAGAGGACAGGGGTTTCCCTTGTCACCTTTTTTTGGAGGAGGATTTGAAGATTATTACTGGCTACGGCTTTTCGGCTTACCACTGTCAGTGACAAATGCCAACAATTCCACCTTAAAATAAGAAGTGCTCAATGAACAATTAACAAAAATAAATTAGATCAAAAAGGAAACTCCTGCTGTGGTGAAGGGGATCGTGCAACACATGCCACTGCAAGTGTGCAAGCAAGCAGAAACACTCATAGGAGGGCTGATAATCTTGTCATCATTAGCAAGCTAAAATATTCTTTATATAGTCAATGCCAAACTACAAGGCCACAAGGCTACCTCAGGAAACAAGAAGTCAAAACAAAACTACAAGAAAAAGAACGTGCAAAAACTGCAAACTGTGGACAATGACTATTTCAGTAGTTGGATTTTGCCGGAGGGTATGAGCACAGACAAGAGGTGAGGAGCTATCAAAGTACTTCAGTTTAACAACTTGCTGCCTGAGCCTTTGCATTCCACAAAAGAAAAGCTCCAGATAGCGCCGTAATTGGAGTTGGTACAATCACTGTCATGTGTTGGACAGTTGTTTTCTTTTTTGTTCTTTTTTTTTTTTTTTAAATATGTGAACAGGATTCATCTCAAAGCAAGCAAGCCACTGTTTCCAGTACTGTACAGGAGTCACTGCCTGTTTAACTGCCTGTTAAACAAGAATTACTCACAAATTCCTGTTACAGGTCTGAATGCAGTATCGCCACTGAGATCAAGGGGGAAAAAAAGAGTTGCTTTCAAATTATGCACGGCAATGGAGAATGTTATAGTGTCATTATCTGTAACAGGAACTAGAAGTTACTAATCATGAAAGCCAAGTTAGCATAAAAACATGCTGGGTTGGGTTCGGGTTTTTAGTGTTTTGTTTTGGCTTTTCACTTCTGAACAGTTTTAAACCACCAGTTTTGCTTGTACTTCTTTTTAAACGTCTTTTGCACTATGGTCTTCTAGACATTATTTGCACACACACAGAGGCAACTTCACACTTAATCTTACAAAACATATCCATTTACACAGAGTTAAGATTTATTAGTCAAGGAAGCAATCATTTCCAAAATCCATAAACATCTGTAATTGTAACTTCCACGGTGAAGCCACCTGCGTATTTTCTAAGGTAACTTAGCATACTGGTTTAACAGGACAAACTGGACTCAGCCAAACATGAATGAGTCACATTTCCTGTGACAATACTTCTACTTTACTGCACACGCAGCGACTCAGAGAACGGGAACACTGTCACAGAAATGCAATAACATGCATGTCAAAATTTCCACGTAAGTACAATAGCGCACTCTTAATAAGAGCACTGCATTTGTTTTCTTGAATATTCGCATTGATTGGTGCTCATAGCAGTTCAGGGGGGAAAGGGCAGTTATAGTATATAAATTTAACCATGACAATGTTCCTTTCCAGCACTGAGTCGCAGACAGTAGAAAAGACAGGAAGTAAAGCTCTGGAATAGTTTCTTTAGTGTCCTCCTTACGCACGTTCAACAAGTTCTGCCTACACAAAAGGTAACCTAAGAGGCACCTCAGCTCCTGCACGCTAATCTAGGTGTTTTCACTACTATTTATTCATCCTGCCTATACCAAAGTCCCACAGTTTTCTGAAGGGTAAAGGGTTTTCTACACACGAGACAGTCCATTTATTCTCATCGTTCAACAACTGTGTAGCAGCTTCTCTTTCTTCCACTGGGAGAGGAACTATCCTGAGTGATTTCACACTCACCACTGGATAAAACAATACGAACAGGAGAGGTTTCTGTTAGTTGCTTCCTCTACTTACTCACGGGGCCTTGCTGCTCTGCCCACAACATAACTGAAGACATGAAACATATGGATTCACTAAGGTCACACTGAAATTAACTGACAGATCTGCAATTCACAGAAATGTGAACTCTCAGGATACTTATTTAATCCAGAACTAAGAAGAGCTGTAGAGTCATCTTCATACAGAAGCAGGCTCAGCAGTGAATAGAGAACCAGTGTCAAGAAAAGGGAACAAACTCCTCTACAAATGCAACTTATGGTTAACTACAGGAACTACTTTTACATCTTAAATTCTGTGAAGCCACATCTACAGCTCCTACGTCAACATAACTGGTGATCCACTTCCACCCTGAAACAGGCAGGCAGTACCCCACTTTAATTTCATTTATACATTTTTAATACTAGTTTTCTATTCTCCAGAGGGCAGGGGAAAAAAAAAAAAAAAAAGGCTAGACTTAAAGCTCTAGAAGGAAGAAAAACCATACAGACTAAAATATAGAATATACTGAAATTTATAGCATGTTTCAACATGCATTTTACACAGGCTGTAAATAGCTGGACTACATTATGGCTAATTGTACATACACTTTGTTTACAGATCACTAATGAAACTACTGCGCAGATAAAGTTTTCGCTTCTTGATAAGAAGAACTAGTTCGGGCCAATATAATTATAAATTAGATGAAATCTAAAAAACTCGGACAAACCCTATTGCTAAAACAGAAAGCTGATATTTGTTCACAGCTTTTAAAACATTTTAAGTTAGAGAAATGAAAAACCACCACAAGCTGTGGTTGAAAAAGGAGTGAGAGATCATTGCTGTTAAAACAGCAGTTTCTAAACCTGGAACACACACAAAACAAATGCAAGTACATCTGTGACTTGAGAAGCACTAGTCCTGATCACCAAAAAATCCCCAAACCCAATTGGAGGAGACTACTCGAATGAATTTCACATTAATGCTTGTATTTCCATACATACTTTAATTATGAAGACTCCAAATGCCACCAAGCTAACAACCTTTTGGTCAAACGCAATGAGAAACACTATTGAAAACTGTGAAGCAGGATAGCCGTTGTTGCTACAGCCCCTGGAAGCAACTCTGCATCAAATACTACAAGAGAAAAATATACCACTCCTTTTTCATCAGAAATGAGAAATTTTGTGTTCAGTGTATTTCAAGATGTTTTATTTGGTTTTACCTGCCATAATTTATATTAATTTCAGGGCCATTATTGCCAGTGTTATTCTAATACCTGAAGAGTTTACTGGTGACTTAATTTAATATATGCTATATGTTTTTCTGTTTTCCATATATAAACAGAAAAAGCAAGGGCTGATATACTTAACTCTACTGGTTGTTCCAAATGACAGGCTAAAATTAGCAACCCGCATTGCTTCTCAGAGGAACAGTGGATTGACAGAGAAGAAAGATTTCTCATTCCCTGTGCTTCCTCTGACCAAGGGCTACAACATCAAAACAGCACGAGACCCATACAAAAGCTACGCAACAGCCTCCATCTTCAGCAACTAAGGGTTACTTAAATTGTATTTTGTTGAATAATTTTTTTAAGGCTTTTCAGACATTAAACCACAAATATCACAGGCAGAATGTGACATTAAATTCTCTTATCTGCTTTTCTTCTTCTGACTGTAAAAACAGTTGCCTTGAGTCATTTTTTCCCCTTGTTTATGTATAATTAAATTCATTGCTTCCTGATTGCTTTCATCTCCCCAATATCTTCTACAGGTAGCTCTTTAAAAGAGCAGCTACAAGCTTTACCGAGGCAGCTGTTGCTGAGACACTACTGATGAATGAGCCGGGGAAAGAGTGAGCTGCCAAGGGTCATGTGGAATTCTCTTCTCCTCAGCAAGTGCCTCTGTGCCCCTTCTGTCACTTTACATCTGTGGCAAACCCAGGTAAGGTACAACACCAAAGTGTTGCTGTGATCGTTGTCTCTTTCTCAGTGGAGAAAAGCAAGTAAAAGCAGCTTCTTCTAAATATTGCTTATGAATTACTTTTCAGGAGATTATTTACTGAAGAACAGTAAAACCTTCTTAGAAACGGACAGGGCAGTGTTTGAGCTGATGATGTTTTCTTAACACAAAAAAAGATAGGGATTCCAGAGCAGGAAACCAAAAGCCTCTTGTTTGCCTGGAGAGCAAAAATGGATGGGTGTAGATAAGAGGGAGGAAGTAAGTTTTATTTTGAGAGAGAGATATGCATGCATAAAAACCAAATCTGAGAAAATTCTAATGATTTAGGGTTCTGTATTACATGCAGCAATGCTACTTGAGAAAAGCAGTCATCCCCCCAGACCTATTAGGGCATATGAAGATATGCCAGCAAAAATATGATGTATAAAGCTAAAAAATAAATTTGTTGGAATTTTTTTAAAGCCCTATCAGAAGCGTGTTGCCATTTGAGATACATTTCTAAACTGACAGGCTAACAAGTTCAGAACTTTAAAAATAAAACTGGAACAGAAAAAAAAGGTTATACAGTTTGCATTCAAATATAACTGGTTGGACTGGTTTTGGCTGGGATAGAGTTGATTTTCTTCAATACTTTGAAGTATTGGTATAGTGCTATGTTTTGGATTTGTGACTAGTATTGATAACAGACATATTTCAATTATGGCTGAGCAGCTCCTACACGGAGTCAAGGCCTTCTCTGCTTCTCACCCCACCAGCGAGCAGGCTGGGGCTGCACAAGAAGTTGGGAGGGGACACAGCTGGGACAGCTGATCCCAACTGACCAAAGGGCTATTCCATGTCATATGATGTCATGCTCAATATATAAAGCTGGGGGAAGAAAGAACGGGGGGACATTTAGAGTGATGGCATTTTATCTTCCCAATTAAACCATTACATATGACAGCCCGGAGATGGCTGAACACCTACCTGCCAATGGGAAGTGGTGAACAAATTCCTTGTTTTGCTTTGCTTGTGTGCACAGCTTTTGCTCTACCTATTGAACTGTCTTTAGCCCAACCCATGAGTCTCTACGCTTCTACCCTTCTGGTTCTTTCCCTCATCCTTCCGCAGGGGGAGTGAGCAAGCAACTGTGTGGGGCTTAGCTGCCACAACACTATGGTTAAACATTCTCTTAAAGGTAAACCAAAAAAAACCACCCCACACTCACACATTTCAACTGAGCCAGATCTATCATTTTTAGTAAGGGTTGGTACCGAAAGACTATACAACAACCTGTTTGTTTCTTTTTTTACTTACTGTTAGAAGAATGGAAGGAATTCTAAGAATTAAAACCTCTTAACTTACTGAAATTGGGGTATGGGGTGGGATGTTGTGTCATTACATGTATGTTAAAAGCAACTTAATGTTTACAGAAAGTAATTTCTTCAATACAATAGTAGTAAGAGAAATCCCCAAACATCCTGTTTATTTAGAAATGCTTTTATAAAGTCTTCTTGTAATAAACTTGTACCCCCCCATGTTACTATAAAGTATAATAGATGTCATAAAATATCAGTATTTAGGAAAGCTGCTATTTCTTATTCGGTCCACCAGACTACATCTATGAATATTTTAGTTCTCACTACTGTGCCACCTCCAGCATCAATTCTTTTTACATTGACTCTTAACTGGACTCTTTATTTTTTTGCTCTCCATAGCCTGAACACTCAAGTTTCATTTAAGATGAAGTGCTCTGTATATTAACCTAGTTACTCATGAAGGCACTTGAAGAGTAAATAAATTACTTGTAACTGTGCATCTGAACACTGATCAATCCAAAGTGCCTGAGCAAACTCATGTTATTGTAACCAAACGCAGGGGAATACATCTAGGAAGAAGGGTCATACCCACAAAGCAGAAGATCACACTCTTATAAGCAGTGGCTCTAAAAGAGAATCCGGTGTGCAGAGGATGGACAATGTTCTGACTGTTAGAACACAGTATCTGAACAGTCACAAGTATCATTAATATTCAACAAAACTGTTCCCTAATGAAAACACAATTCCTTTTATTAGTACTTTTATGAGGGTTCACAAACACAGTACAGCATAACTGAAGAGTGCAAGCACTTATGTCAACAAAACTTGCCATGCCCACTGTGCCTGAAAAACCATGAGACATACCTGATTACTGCTTTTTGCAGCAGAGTTGGTCTGAGCTGTATTTGAAGAAAGGGAATCAAAAAAGGCTTGGTCAGCTAATGAGTTACCGCAGCTAATTCCATCTTTTGCACCTTCAGTTATAATCTGGAATGGAAAAAGTTGCAAAAGATTTGTCATGCTTCCAATAATCAAATTATGCTGTTTATCATATCAATCATCCTAACATTCATGTCACTAGGCTTTAAGATGGTTGCACTTACCCTTTTTGAATTCAAATTGAATAGAACGTTTACAAGAAACTGATGTCATAATCTGAAGAATTTATTTCCACAACAGAAGGAATTTGGTTTGCATTATAACAGTGTAAGACAAGTAAGACTGTTGTGGCAGTGGACACCTATCTATAAATTCCTCAAGGATTAACAAGGTTGTTAACATTACTGCTTGGAGACTGGGAATTCAATACTCAGAGTATCAGTTTGGGACAGCAAGTTTGGAGAGCCAAAAGCTGCTAGACCATGAGCAAGCCAACTGAAGAGAGACAAAAAAAGCTCATGTAAGCCAGCATCAAATGTGACCCCCTTTTTTTTTTTATACTTTATTTAATAAACACAGCACTGGTGAAGGAAGGGAGGCACATGCCTTAAGAGGAAGGTGCAGAAATTACACCCAGAACCTTCACCTAACTGGAAACCTGCAAACATACAGACACTGGACCCTCCAGGAGTGAACTGGATTCTAGTCTTTGCATTGAGACCCCCATTCCATCCCCACCCCCACACCACCAGTCTTTAAGCAAAGAGCAGATGAACACACACTGAAGAGACAGCAAAGGCCCTCAGGAAGAAGAAAAGTGAGTAGTCCCTGGATTTGGGATACCATATCCTGAGCCCCAGAAATGGGATTCCATTCCAGAGATTGATTTGCCACAAGCTCACAAGCCACAGCAACATCTGTGTAAACTTGCATTATTCATTTCACTTCTGTATCTGAATCTTCAGACAAGAAAACAAAATTATTGGATCATGGGACCCCCAAAACCAGGAGCAGACTCAAAATAGCTCATGTTCTGCAGATCACCAGCATTTACTGTAGATAACCTCCTGTTGCATTTCTTTGGAAACCACTAAGAAGCAGGGTAGCTTTGGATGGCATGTTTGCACTGGTCTCCAAAACCAGCTACACTTGCTACAATAACTTTATATATTCCAGGCTTTAACATTGGAAGTTTTATGTCTGAGCACTGCAGCTTGATCAGCAAACCAGAAGATGACCTTTTCAGTAGTTCTGCTTTCTCAGTGCAGAGCAGTGTAGTCACTTACCTCAACGTAATCTGTTGGAACGAGTCCCCTCTCGCCTTGGCTGTTTTTTCCTTCTAACCAGCCTCCACCGACATCCTAAAAGAAGTAATAACATAGAAATAGTTTTGCTAGATAAATCCTACAGCATGCTTTAAACAGCTCAGGAGGAAGCACTGTCTTGCTGTCAAATGCAACGTTTGAAATACAGTTATGACTAAGACCACGAACAAACTTGTTTAAATCTGCTGAAGCAGCAGATACTAATTTAAACAGAACAGGCTGTGCTTCTTTCACACAGCTATTGTGGACTTTAGATTTAACAAGCACAAGGTGGAAACAGGTTGACTTTCAGCCCTTGTGACCATTTATGAAATGACAGTCAATTGTCTGGACACAGACTGCATCAAAACACAGCTCCTAGTATTGCCAATTCCAAAGCGCTAATTTTATTCAACACATTATAAAGAAACAAGAGTCAAGGAATTAAGCTATTGGTAATATCTGCACAATTTCTGCTTTGCATACTGAAGGTGCAGAGGTGTGTGGCGAGTGGTAAATAGAACAAAAATATTAGGGATAATCTAAGATTAAGAGAGGCCCATGCCATGCATGATCTGGGGACACTCTTTCTAGTCTACATTTTATTTCAGAGGCAGGTCTCATGCTATTAGTTTGGAAAGAACTAACACAGTTCAGCTCTGATGTCAGTGGGACATCCTGTTATTGTTTGGGATTTTTTCAAAGATATACTCTACATACACTAAAAAACCTTTGCAGTTAAGCAAAGTCAATTCCAGGACATTATCTGGAATAAGCCAGCTTTGTTTTAAATCAAGCTGTTCTTTGAACTCACAGTTACATGTCAAGCTATCTCACAGCTGAAATTTGGAACCACACATGCTAGACAGCAATTACCGCATTTCAGGTTTTCTTAATTTGCCTTTTAATGGATGTATTTGTTTATTGAAAATTTTGTTCTTTCACTTGGAAATTTTATGTAATCCTGCACATAGTAAGGAGAAATCTGCTTATGTATTGAAGATTTTAAACAATCAGTTATTGAAATAACAAACACTAATTTGCTTTTTCTTATGTTCCTAAAAGCTTACTCTCAAGAACACAGAAACAACTAGACATCTCAGGTTATAGATTCAACTAGTTTGGTTAAACTGCAAGAGCAATGATATCTTGAGTCAGAAGTCACATTTGCACCACTGCACTTAAGAGCAATCATCAATTGACGTTCATGACTTATGCTACTGCTGTCTAAACTTAAATCAAAAAAAGATTGAGAGCCTTTGTGGCAATCCATTCCACAGTTTAATCATGGACAGCATAAAATAAAGTTTTACTTGGTTTTAAGTATATTGCCTTAAGACACAGATGCCTTGCTCAGCAAGAACTAGCTTAAAAGCAGTAAGTAGTTTATTTAGTCCTACTTTTGTGAAACAGCATTAAACTCCTGAACTCCTTTAAAACGTCACCTCTGCCAGAGCATCACATACTATCCAAGAGGATGCTCACTCTATTAAATATCTGCTTCAAATTTTTAAGATCAGTGGAACTAAAAATTATCAGGATTATACATGACTTGGCTCTTCAAAGAATTAGCTTATTCTGCAGAACCCACATTTCCTACACAACCAGATAAATAAAACCTGGCATCAAGATCAGGCAGTTTTAGTTTGCATGTGTTTTGAAAGGAAAGTGTGTTCACTCAGCCATATCACTACACAAAAATCAAAAGCAGAATCAATTAACATTTACCTTGTTACCAAGGGTGAGAATTACAAAGGACAATGAAAGCACACTCAAAATCAAGTTGTACACACAAATCAAATGTCAATGTACATAAAATTAAATTTATTAATTATTAAATTTATGAATTTAAAAACTCCCTGATAGCACTACTGTAGTATTTTCACTACTCCTTCCCTGTACCTTGTCCATATTGCTTTAATTATGAAAGGACACCCAATTTAGTAACAAATTTTGTCACAAGTTCTTTGAACAAACTTGGAATGCTGAAGTCATTGATTAAGAAACACAAAAGCGAGAAGGGAGCTGGCATGTCAGACTTCAATGCAAGAGGCAAGCACCTGAAGATTATATACACTCACAGAATATGGAACATTAGGCACACAAAATAAGGTAACGCATTCAGATGTAAAGGGTATCGCTATCATTAGCTCCTTCTTCTGCCTTGTCACATAGCTCTGTTTAGAGGGGAACAAAGCTGAGCAAATTCCTAAGTGTGTAGGCACAACCCGAGAGGGCCCCTGTCCTCCAAAGCTGCTCATTGCATTTATTTCCACAAAGCTATTAGAAAATTCTTTGTACATAGTTTATTCACTAATTCTTCAAAGGAGGGTAGCCAGGGCTCTCAGGTGTCACCTAGCATCTTTTTTTTCTTTTTTTTTCAGCTAGAAGTAGGTCAGGAAAAGTGCACTGAAGCTTTGATTCCATCTGAGTTTTCTTACCGGGTTGGTAATTACGATGATCTCTCCTTCGCTGACGGTCAGCTCATTGTTTCCAGGCTCAGCAGCAAAATCATACATAACACGGGCCTGTATATGAAAAAGAATATAGCAGTGAGCCTTCCAGCTTATTTAGAAGATTTCATGAAGGTCATATCAGCACAACTTACTCTTAAGTAGCAGAAATAGTAAGTGGGGTAAGGCTGAATGTACAAAGAAAAGAGCAGCCCAGCATGTGGGAAGCTAACATCTCCTAAATTTGAACTCCAAACAGAACACTAACGCACTTTATGAGATGAAAATCTCCTGTAGAGCTTGTTAAAGATGATCATTATTTTCCAGGAGGATTCACAGTTTAAGACTGGCTGTTCTCTGCCATGACCAGAACTATCTGTACCAACTTTTTCCAGGGGAAGAAGGAAAGGCTTCTAACTTTAGCAAACAATCCAATTAATATATTTTTTTTTTCTACGAGACATATTCCAACTCCAATTCGGGTAAAGGGCACTGTTTCATTGAGCAAGCAATTCAGAAAAAGAAAAACAACTAATTGCAGATGTAAATAACCACTGGTGCACATAAAAAGTAATATGTAAAATTATGTTTCGAGGCTCTTTGTACACAGGATGAACTATGCAAATGTCCAAACAAATACTGAGAGTAGGCCTGTTACACATTGACACAAGGCGGGGAAGCAAAACCAAAACCAACCTAATTTTTAAGTGCTTAGACACACAAAGGCTTTGCTGTGTACTGACTCTGCTGCTACAGTACATAAAGAAATATTATGTTTGAAACGCTGACAAAGTTGTCTAACATTTAAGGAACAGTTTTGCTTCTTTATACAAAGAATTGTGACATGGCCTAAGATTGTATTCCCAAACACCTTTTCATTGTCTTCTACTAAATTCCTTTCCGATCTCAAAGTAGAGAAAGCTCTCGGGAATTACAAACTGATGAACTGGATGCAGAGAGAAGCCACATGTATTCTCCTCTTGACTCAAAGGAAGATTTAGAATCAACCTTTTAGCTTTCTAAAGCACTTTTTCAAGTGGCACATTAGATAAACTTTAAACCCTACCACAACAAAATGTTTGTCTAAGCTTCTTGTCCCCTGAAAAAAAACTCATCACACTACCAGAACTTATAGAAGTCTTACTATTTACACCTCAACTCTTTCCCTTAGCCTACTGCCCCAGAAAGAACTAATACTTTATCTGATTGATGCCAATGCTGAAGTCCCAGCAAAAGGAAAAGCTAGACTACAGGTCAGGCCATGGTCTCAGCTTCACCATTGAGACATATACTTTAGTTACCTCAGCTCATACACAAGTGGGTTTTGTTCCTGCAGGTTAAACAGTAAATCCAAGAAAACAAAGTTTATCTTTGTGTTACTAATAACGTCAGGCACTGTACACAGCAATGAAGTTCTTGTACTTAGACGTTAAGGGGCAGAAAAAAAACAACCACCAAACAAAAAAGCCCTAATTGTTTCTGTCATTAAGATGACAATAGTCACAATTTCTGTTGAAAGGAAGTTATGTGACAGGAAAGAAAAACACCAGTAGACAGACATTCGCCAACAAGCCTTGCCTGTCTCAAAATTGCAGGTTGTTATGATCCACACCTAGACATACCTTCTTCCTACATAAAACTGGAGAAAAACACAGCTTCCCTCCCCCACGTTTTACTTTCATGAGTATCATGTGGAAATACTTTTGGCTGGTCAGGAGATACTTTACTTCAGCATAAATAAAAACAGAGCTGAGGAAAAAAAGCATATGTTATAGTTCAGCTGACAAAACTAATCCTCAACCATGTGCACAACAAATCAAACACTTTGTCTTCTCCACTAGAGAAGCACACCATTGCAGAAAACCATGTGTCCCAAAGCACTGAATGCTTCCTTGCATGAAAGCTTCTCCCTGAGAACTGAGGATTTCAACACTTCCAGATTATGCCGTGCAAAACCAAGATGAAGAGAAGAAAACTGTTTCCAATAATAACACTGCCTGCCTGCCTTCCAGCAGAAAGCCAAGCCTCCATGCAAATATAAGAATAAGCTGCCTTACATTCCTTGAAAAGTAAATTCGAAGAGAAGGAGCATACCTTTGGAAATTAAAGAACATTTTAATTAGGGGTGTGTAAACACCACCCTCCAGGCCTCTCCCCTCAGCGGTATTAGATGAAGGTGTTGAACGTGTCCTTTTTACAGCAGGTTACCAATACCTACCCAGTTCCTGCAAGTCAATTTAACAGTGCTCAGATGCGAGGCATCTGAACCATGGGGAAAGCAGCCTTCTTAAACAGGGAGCCTTCTAAACCCTCTTTAAGTAGCACACTACAGTATTAAGTTCTTGCTTTTATTCACAGGAATGATGGAGAGTTCACCAGCACAAGGGTGGATTTTACCAGCCTTTAGGAAAACCAGCAAAACATCCCACAGTAATGACCAAACTGAAAATGTAAGACATATTTGTGTATAATGAGACAACAGATGCAAAGACTAGGTTCCCCAGATGTAGCCAGGAAATAAAGTTACTCGGAAAAATCTGGAAGTATTCAGCTTGTAGGGAAGGAAAGACCAAGAGAGATACATTGAGTTTAATAAAATCGTTGTGCCAAAGTCTATCTTCTCACCTGCTCTGGGTGCCTGTTTCAGAAGTTTTGGAAAAAGTAGGAGAAAGGAGGAAAAAAAAAAAATAAATCACAAATCCACTCAATTTTTGCTTCACTGCAGGTTAAGAAATTGAAAATAAAAAAAAAAATAGTCACATTACTGCAGAAGTGGATTGTTACAGAGCATTGAGCATTTGATGTACATCTGTAACCTCATCTATATATTGATATAGATCATTGCCCAGATTTTCTTGTTGGTACTCTCTGTTTCACTGGCATTTCTGGGCTCATTTGCCTAGTTTGGGAATGAAGTCTCTAAGAGTTCCTGGCAAGTAAGCTTTAACGCTGCCCTCCCACTATTGAGATTTAATGGGAAAAAAATAGTATAAACTCAACCAATTCCACAGGAAGTGAAACTAAGTGACTAAATGTTTTCCCTCAATTTAATAAGTGCATTGTTACAATGTAAAACCCTCCAGCCCTTCCTTAGGCAGAGGCATCAGCCCCAGCCCTATTTAAATTTTTGAGAATGAATTCCAAAAATACTATAAAAAAGAAAGTGGTTTGGAAAAAGAAACTTTTTCCTACTTACTGGTCACAAATATTACATCCAAGAAGCAGTTATGGCTTAGAGTTACACCTTCGCCACTACACAAAATAGCAGATGGGCACAAAGAAGAAAGCATTTAGCAATAAAAGGATTTTAGCTTCTGGGCACTGCACTGAGTGCATCAACCATTAGGTCTAAGCTTATAGACATTTTGAATATTTATAAAATGGGAGTCACTGAATTTGTCACTGACAAATACCAAATATCACAGAATGAACACCACAAAACCAAAACACAGGTTTAAAACAAGCAAACAAAAAAACAACCAAGGAACCAAACAAAAAAAAAAACCAACCCTGAAACAAAACCAACCCAAGACTTGTTACAGTAACTGTAGTGCTTCATATTTACTGCTGATCATATGACCAGTTTTCAGCCCCTTACCACAAAAGAGACATTGAGGTGCTGGAGCAGGTCCAGAGAAGGGCAACGAAGCTGGTGAGGGGTCTGGACAATAAATCTTATGAGGAAAGGCTGAGGAAGCTGGGGTGTTCAGCCTGGAGAAAAGGAGGCTGAGGGGAGACCTTCTCGCTCTCTACAACTCCCTGAAAGGAGGGTGTAGCCAGGGGGGGTCAGTCTCTTCTCCCAAGTCACAGGTGACAGAACAAGAGGAAATGGCCTCAAGTTGCACCAGGGGAGGTTCAGGTTGGATATTAGGAAAAAATTTTTTACACTGAAAGGGTTATTAAGTATTGGAATGGGCTGCCCAGGGGAAGTGGTTGAGGCACCATCACAGGAGGTATTTAAAAGATGGGTTGATGAAATGCTTAGTGATGGTTTTTATCAGAGTTAGGTTGAGGACTAGATGATCTTAAAGGTCCCTTCCAACCCAGGCAATTCTATGATTCTAAAAGGATCAAACAATCCAAGAACTACAGGAACTTCAGAGATTCAAACATTTTGTTAGTGGAATAAAAGTCGTTGCTTCATTTACAGAATACTGCAAATACGCAAAACAAGTAAGAATTGTTAATCTATTAGCCCTAAGAAAATCAGTTTCTTTTACTGGGTGCATGTTATTTCTCCCCTGCCCCCAAGATACAATTGGTTCTGGATTCTGAAACTGTTTTGTCAGATCCTTTTGATTAAAAGGACCGATAACCCAAAAAGTTTAGACAGGTTTCACTGACCAGAAAGCAGACCTGGTGGTTGTACTGTACACCCACTGAGTCCCTTTGCTTGGGTGGCAGCAGAGCTTCCCCACCTCCACTGGGACTCTGGAACTGATATACTGCAGTTTCTCTGGAATGAGAGGGAGGCTTTCTCTACAAGCTGAGGACAAGGGAAACCATTAAGTATTCCTCCTTATTAAAGAAAAATGAGCTTATCAGCAGGATGGGTATAGTAATTTAGGTTGCAATAAGGAGAAGAAAATAGGAAGTAAAGCAGTAATTCTCAGATTTACATCAGCATTCTTTGGAGCTGGTTCTAGTTATCCATCTGGACTCAGGTTTCTCAATTTATGGATTTACTGACTTACAGTGTGAAGCCTCTCAACTTCCAGAAATTCTGAGCGCTTCAATCAACCACTATTACTATTTTTTTAGAATTATAATAGTCATTGTGCCTAAGCATATTAAAACATAAAAGATTCCTCACATTGAAAAGCAGTACCTAGATTAGCAAAACTATTATTCCTCTGCAGACCTAGAGCAAACTTAGCTTTTCTCCATTAGTTATTTCTGTCTGACTTGAGTACTACCTCCCTCTTCCCAAAATATTAAAAACCAAGAGAAAAAAAAATAACCACGAGCGTTTGCCATTTGTCTGTTTGCAGAAATAAGACTATGCAACTATACATACGACTGTGTGAAGACTCTTAGCATAAATTTAATGGGAAGGAAGTTGGCTAGCAGAAGTCATTAAAATAAAATTCCAATGAAGAATTCCAATAAAATTCCATTATCACTACATTAAGTTGCTAGAAGCGTGTCCAAGACCTCCACAGACAACCTGATGGACTGGTTCTTCTGTATTTCCCCCAGAATCTTGAAAAAGGTGTTAAAGCAACAGAAGCACCTATTTCTCATAAGAAGAATCTTTCAGCCTTTTCTAAGATGTTTCACTCAAGAGATGCTAGGCTCAGACGGAACAGAAACTTAGCCCAATTCTAACGACCCTGATGTGCACAGGCACACACTTGCCTGCATTACAGTTCGTCCATAGCGGGCTACATCTTTCATGGATAAGTAGGACTTCTAGCCATGAGAATACTGGCTACCAGCACAAAGTGCTCACATCAGCTTTTACAATAGCTTCCCTGTCTAAGCCTCTGTTGATAAGAATGATTAACGACCCACACGAACAAAAACCAGCAATCACTCTAAGTTCACACTTCTGAAGCACAATGTCATTGTAATGGTGGATTTCCTGATGCCAACTGCTGCGTTACACTGAAAGTATGCTTTAGAGCACTAAAATCAGAGAAGCCACTCAAAAACTGGACACACCGTTGAATACGCTTTCCCTAAAGACAGAACTTCACCGCATTAGAAAGAGCTCTTGTGTTACACTATATATTCATCTGATTCAGCCATGTGTTAGCGTTCAGGAAACTTCTACCACAACTGCTTCTCTTGGACAGCTGGCAGTGGCAGATAATACAAAGGAAATACCCATAAAAGGTTCATAGCATGAAATTCCCATAATAAATGCACGCCTTCCTTTCAGCAGTTCAATACTTCAGCCATCCAGCAGCGCTCTTCTCAAGAGACACGGATTCATAGCTTTAATTTGCTTGGTGCCACTGTCTCAGAAAGACAACTGCTGTATCACACCAGTAAGGATGGCAACACTTCCCAGCTTTGCCTCCAGTTTCCTGCCCTACTGTTGGGGGCAGCAGTGCCCAGATTCACGAGAAGAGGATCAAATTCTACACTTCTGTTTTGGGAAGTAAAGGGGGCAAGTCTTTTCAAAGAAATCTACACCTCACTACAGAAACCATAATTTGGGAAGTCTGGTAAAATGTCTTTAAAAAAAAAAAAAGCTAATTCTCAGCATCAGCTTTTTTTTTTTTTTTTGGACCTAGGATTGTTCTTCACAAGTCAAGTCCTTAAATTTTAAATGGCCTTGACAGTGAGCAGATTTGAACTTTTCTTCTAGGACAGCAGTTTAAACTTTTAGCTGGAATGAACAACAAGGGGCTTTCAGTAACCTCAAATAACTCCAGTAACATTTTTGTTTTGAATAAACTTCACAAAGGTTTGCTACGAAAACTGCATCAGTCAGTACAAATATTCTTCAGTAGGTCTAGTGAGCACAAGCCTTTGAAACCAGCTGCCTGTAAAACACTGATAAGCAATAAGTTGATCACACCTGGAAGCACAGCACAGAACAGTAAAGTGCATGTCTGTCTTCTCTGACTTTCTTTTATTCATTCTCTAGTGCAAGTTTTTTAGATGTTTGGGATTTTTTGCTTGGTTGTATTTTTGGGGGAGGTTTTCTTTTTGGTTGTTTTTTTTTTTTTCTTCCAGAATTGCTTTCCCACCAACATTGTTTTTAGAAACAAAATATTAAACCCAAAGGGCAGTTCTAAGACGACAAAACAGAAATAACATACCTGGGATACAGGATTGAAAAACTGAGGAAGCAGAAAGAAACTAATAAAGACAAAAACCGAGCTGCATGTGCTTGTTTTGGCTGGGATAGAGTTGATTTTCTTCACTGTGGGACTATGTTTTGGACTGGTGACCACAACAGTGTTGATAATGCAGAGATGTTTTCATTATTCCTGAACAGTGCTTATACAGAGCCAAGGTTTTGCCGCTCCTCACACTGCCCCACCAGTGAGTAGGCTGGGGGTACACAAGTTGGGAGGGGACACAGCCAGGACAGCAGACCCCAACTGACCAAAGGGCTATTCCATGCCATATGACATCATGCTCAGCATATAGAGCTGGGGGAAGAAGAAAGAAGAGGGGGGACATCTGGAGTTACAGCATCTGTCTTCCCAAACAACCATTACATGTTATGGAGCCCTGCTTTCCTGGAGATGGCTGAACACCTGCCTGCCCATGGGAAGCAGTGAATGAATTCCCTTTTTTGCTTGGCTTGTGTGTGTGGCTTTTGCTTTACCTATTAAAGTGTCTTTATCTCAACCCATGAGTTTTCTCACTTTTCTGATTCTCTCCCCCATCCCAATCAGGGGCACTAAATGCACGGTGTTTAGTTGCCAGCTGAGGTTAAACCACAACAGCTATTTCTGGCACCCAGTGTGGGGCTCAAAGGCTTTGAGGTAACAACAGATTTGATTGGAATGTGCTAGATCAATTTTATAGCTGTTATTGCTGTTTAGCTATTAGACAGGCTTCCATGCTTGCCATGGGGCTAGCATTATCATTAGAGTCTAGCGCTCATTAGTGGCTGCTTTTTTGCTTTTGCTACTTATCGTCCTACTCTACTATGCCTGGGAACATTCTGATAACAGCAATGGCCATGTGTCTGGGCTGGCAGGTGGCCATGGCATCGCTGCTGTTTCTGTGCTGCTGTACCAGACAGGCTGGACCTCCAGTCAAAGGGACTGTGACCTGTGGATGAGCCCACACGGAAGCAGGACACCCCAAAGCATCTGTGGCCGCAACGAGTCCATGCCAGAGAAGGTATATCTCAAAGCATCTGTGGCTATGGATATGTCTGTGCCATAGCAGGTATACCTCTGAAGGGATTGTGGCCCAAGGATAAGGTCACACTTGGAGAAGATACACCTTGAAAGGACACTGTAGAGAGGTTGGTGCTGGTCTCTTCTCCCAGGTAATTAATGACAGAACGAGAGGGAATGGCTTCAAGCTCCAACAGGGTAGGTTTAGACTGGACATTAGGAAAGAATTCTTCACAGAAAGAGTGGTCGGGCATTGGAATAGGCTGCCCAGGGAGGGGGTTGAGTCACCATCCCTGGATGTGTTTAAGAGACGATTAGATGCGGTGCTGAGGGATATGGTGTAGGGGAGGACTTTGTAGAGTAGGGTAGATGGTTGGACTCGATGATCCCAAGGGTCTCTTCCGACCTAGACGATTCTATGATTCTATGAGGCCACGTTGGAGCACCTCAAAGCCTGTGGCCATAGATATGCCCATGACAGAGCAGGTTCACCCCTGGAGGGACTGCAGCCATGGGTAAGCCATGTTGGAGCAAGGTCACTCCTGAAAGGACCATGGCTGTGGGTAAGGCCATGCTGGAGCAGGTGCATCTCTGAAGGCACTATGGCCCATGGATAAAGCCTCGCTAGAACCAGCTGCACCTCAAGCCACTGTGGCTGTGGGAAAGTCTGTGCCGCAGCACGTATTCCTCTTTTACTCTTCTGATTCTCTCCCCCATCCCAGCCATGGAGAGTGAGAAAATGGTTGTGAGATGCTTAGTTGCTAGCTGAGGTTAAACCACAACTGCAAATAAATCCATTCAGAAATAGGCAGTATCTTTTGATTACATCCGAAAGAACGGTTCAAAATGAAGCGTTTAATCTAAGAAGTGGCAATACCCTGCAAACAAAAGGCAATTAACTTGAGATGATTTTTCCATTTTCTGTTCTGTACTGCTTGATCCTTCACAACAATTTGCCATGCGATTACTGTCTAATATTGTTTTTGAGGTAGTCTCCTGCTTAGAACAAGTGCAAGACATCTGACTCGTTACCAGCCGCAGAGTCAGCACTGAACCCTAGCTGTCCTCATTGCCTCAGCGAAGCTACAGGACGTAGAGTAGGCAAGGCTCTTCATGACAGTTTAACCACCGTTTCACTTCACCATTCATTAACAGTCACCATGTTTTCATCACTGCATCTTCGAAAAAAACTCCCAGCAAGCCAAAACACAAAACTAAGTCCCCCTGTTGATATTACTAAGGGTACTGCGAGAAGTTTAAATACCAACTGGTGTCCAGAGAGCTCAGAAAAACAGGAACAAAAATGTTTCAGAAAAATAGGCAGGAGGCCCCCACCTCTTTTCCACTCCAGAGTACCGAGGACACTAGCTTTTCTCCAACGGTGGCTATCGTTTAGATAGCCTTTCCCCCACCCTTTATCCTGAAACCCAAGCTCACAAAAAGCCATTAAGTACTCCCAAGACTGAGGAGATTTTTACTGCAGCAGCTGCAACATCCGGGGCTATGATTTGACCAAAAAAGAAGCATCTCTTCATTTTAGCCCCTCTCTCAAAACTGTATCAGACCCCAAGGCTAAGTATGTGTTTGGAGAGTCTATGCAGAAATATCAAGTGCCTCTTCAAGTGCCTGTGCCTCTTAGCCTGGAAAGGCAGCTACCTTCTGTCTTGCCTACAGGAAAGACATTTCTAAACACATTCCTCTCACTGGTGCTCCCAAGAGACAAGAAGCAAACAAAAAACTGAAGATGGAAGCCTAAGAGGACACTAGGGACACTGTTCCCTCAGACAGACTCCTACAGAAGCCTTACCTTAGGAATTCAAGAGATCATACATTATTCTAAAAAGTGCCAGTTAAAGTGATAAAGATTTAGTACAAAGGAGAAAAAGATCCAATGCTTATCTTTTTAACTAATACATAGCAAAGGAAGAAACTATATATTGCTTGTATAGTGCTAGGCATCACTTCTTGTGTATGTGCTCAACAACATCTGCCTAGAAAAAAACCCCCAACTTACTAGCCTGAAGAAACGGAACCGTCCATTCACACTGGTTTTATACCACCATTTTATTAAACAATTAGTAAAAGTTAAAATTCACTTGTTTAATAAAAACCTCCCGTTAGTATAAAATTTCTTTTCGAACGCAATTGGTTTTTCCTTTCTGCAGTATCAGAATTAAAACAAACTCATCCAAAAAGTGAAACTAAATTCAGTCGAGAACTCCATGTTTGGACAAAGAGAGGTCACAGTAGTCAGATATTATTACTCCGAGTTCTCTGACCAGCTGTAACTGCTGGATCCCCACATTACTCTACAAATTCACACTAAAAACTTGTCTCTTGACCTGCTGGTGCACTTTATCCTGAGCAATTTTTCAACCCTAAAATAAGTTCAATAGCCTGCAGCTATTCATTTGAAGTCAACGCTACTGACTATAAGCACATTAGAAGCAAACGAAACACAGCTAAAAAGCTAAGAAACAAAGACTTGCATCATTTCTTCCTGCTAATAAAACATACTTGCAGACAGAGGAGACACAGAACAGGGAGCTCCTCGTGACCCTTCGAAGCTGCACGTGCCTACAATACTTCAGGCAGGTATTTAATTAAGTATTCACACTGAATTAAAAGGCCTACCTCATATTGCAAGGAAACGGGTAACAAAGCATGAGTAGTTTCCAAAATGCACAAAACACAAAGTTTGAAGCATTTATAGGGTAAAGGATGGTAATGAAATACTCAATTACTACCAAACATACCCGTGGCTTAAACCACTGGTGCTTTTAGAATTACAATAAAGGTTAGAAAATGGTTATAAGACTAAGATCTCTTGAAAGTGTTAGAACGTTACAGCTGTTAAAATGTTAAAGTAAAACAAATTATAGCTTCTTTCCCTGCAGTTACAAGTCAGGTGGATGGATAATCAATGCCTCAGAGCATGAAAAAAGCAAAGAGAAACTGCAATATTTTCCAGGTTTACCAGAGGGCTTAAGAATTTTAAAGTCTGTGCATTATCTATAAGCAGCTCTGTGGTTTTAAAAAGCAACATTCAAATTCAGGTACTTTCAAAAGAACCATCACTCACTATTAAAAGAGGTGCTTGGTTACTTTTTGTGGTGTTCACAGAGACTTATGGGCACTGTTGAACCAAGTAACAGATTCCCCATGCACCCAAGTAGGACAGAAGCAAGGGGAATTCAGTTGCAGAAATACATGCAAGACACCCATGTGATTTAGAGATGTTTCCGAATACTGACTCGGATAGTCCTGTGAATCACATCTGAGCTTTCAGTTGGGTTAAGCACCTGAGGTCTTTTTCATGCTTAAATTATTACCTATAAACCAGTTATCAGTTACTAACAATGCCCTGCACAACTTTTAACTGTGAATGAGGGGCTCCAATGATATCAGAAGACCTTACTCTATTTACTACACTGCTCCAAGCGCCCAGAGTTTCCCACATTTTGTTTCTGGATACCAATCTATTCCAGGTCTCCAACAGACTGGCTATTAAACAGTTTTAAACCTGAGAAGAATAATTCCAGTTACACCAGGATGTACAACTGAAGCAAGTACAGCAGGGCTTCGTATTTATGGATGTTAGGCAGGACGCATTTATCCCAACGGTGATTAAAATCTCTACCTAGATTAATCATTAGTGTGTCTCCGAAATCAAACTGCAACACTTGCAACTGTTTGCTGAACCAATATTTAACTGTGTCTTTCAGATGTCTGCTGTGCAGCGCCCCCTGAAACTTTAGGGTGCTCAGTGTCGTACCCTCCCAGTCTTGTCCACAGACTTGTTACCAGAACAAAGCTGGTAAGAGGAGTTTCCAGAAAAAACCTTCAGCGTTCACCAGAAAAACAGCATTGTGACCTACTCATTAAGACAGTTTGTAGTCACACAACAGTGCTGCCTCTATGAGAGCAGAGATTAGAAAAAACAGTAATTATCCCAATAATTAGAGAGGCACAAAGGTTCGGTGAGGTTATCTAATGAACTTCAAGCCTTTTCAGACTCACCACACTATTACAGGTTGTGCACTTCAATGTACCAGATCTTTTAGTCCTTTTTAGAAACACTACTTTATGAAAGCCCAATAATTGAACCATTTCTATGTTTACTTTTATTACATGAAATGAGGAAACCATTATACCAACAGAAATGTATTACCATTTTATCAGATGAAGCTTCTTTACTCTAGAAATGGACAAAGTTCAGTTTTTATGGGTTCTAATGTACCCAAGCCTACAGCTATTTTAGGCTTTTCTGTTGACAGTGTAGAAAAGTACAAGATCCTGTAAAGTTACAAACTGGGCATGTTAAACAGCAGCTGAAATAAACAAAGCTCCATCATTAGACCAGGCCAGAGAACATCCAGCACTTGAACTGGACAATACTCACCTACAATTTAATGTTACATGTAGACCAGCAGCATTGCCCTATCCCACTTTAAGTCAAAAAAAAAAAAAAAAAAAAAAGGAAAAGATGTCCAGACAGAAACATTAAAAAAAACCCACAAAACAACCAGAGAGAGATAACAAATGACAGAGCTGGATTTGGCCACAAAGTATTGAAGTTTCTCCTTCACAAATCTCCATGTTGCACTACCTATGAACTGATTTAAATTGGACACCACACAAACTCTTCTTGTACCAGCAACCTTTATAGTGACAGAAAGTATCGAAGAAGTTAGAAAAGAAAGTTTGAACTGCTGCTTCATTGCAAATTACTAGAAAATTTGGCAGCTTGACAGGATGTGACAGAGCTGTTGATATGAAAATTACAATTCAATACCGATATACAAACTTCCAAGAATATGGTCTAGTTATTTGCAGCAAGGAAGATGCTTAATTTCGTATTCTATAAGCAACCATTTTCAGAAGACAAATACAGGGCTATTAAGGGAAGAAATTACAGTACTGTTGAAAGAACTGTGCTATAACTACATCAGCACTAATTACATTATATTATCATATGTTATTGCAATATTCAATTACTGAATTAAATCTTAACCCCCCAAAAAAGAATTAACATGGTGAAGGAAATGAAACATTTAAGCCTCATTCTCAAATCTGATGAAGTTGCAGGACAAAATGAAGCGCCTCATCAGTCACAGAATTACGGCTGCAGAAAGATGAATTGTACAGGCTCTCCAGGGAATCCTAGGATTTAAACCAGAACTAGCAGGAACAATAAATGTAATAACCTTATATCAATCATCTATCTTTGGGAAACTGCCCATATAATCATGGCAATGAAAAAAATTCCTCACACAGAAAACAACCAATTTAAGGCTATCCTAAGAGAATTTCTGTAGTTGAAAATTAGCCATTTTGTTGTATCAGACAGAAAAACAAACACTTGAATTCAACTAGAATTGAGAGGACAACTTATTTTTGCTTTGAACATTGAGAACTGCAGTCTCAGAAGGCTGGGAAAAGCAAAGCAAGTCCAAAACCTACTGTGTATAAACAGAGATACCATATGAATACACAAAATAAAAGCACAACAGTTCTCTTGCCAAGGAGGAGCAGATGGCAACTCAGAGCAGAAGTCAGTAACACAACGGTAAGTCATAAGAAAACATCCGTCAACGAGTTGTACTTCAGTCCAACTTTTGCAAAAAGTGAGGGGATGGAATGATTTCACCTGGGCAAACCCCCTTGCAGAAACCCCAGGTCAGGGATGGCTGCCCATGCCCAGAAGCAGCTGTTTTGCTTGGACTCCCAAGGGACAACCCTCAAGCGGCGCTGCCCACCTTCCTTCCACCTCCTCCTCCTTCCAGCCACCTATTTTGCACATTGGAAACCCCTGCTTACAGTGGTTTCCTTTAAGGGGCCGGGCCCAGGGGAAGAGCTGCCCTAAAATACAGGAGGAAATTAAGAGTTTTTACCAACAAGAAAATAACTGTTCGCAGACACAGAGTTTGACTTTACCCAGCACGCTTACTACAGGCACACACCCTTCTATTAGCAGTGCCCAGGACGGCTCACGTGTCCTTCATACCATGCCATGTCCTCAATGTCCCCTCCCAACTACCCAACAGCTGGACCAGCCTGCGTAAAGGCAGCTCCCTACAAGAAGAGCTGTCCCTCACGTCCTTCTCCTTGTACTATCTATCAAAGTTAAATAATTCTGGTCTTAATTGGCTTTTTTAGTCTTGGTTTTTTTTGACAGAGATTTCTTACCCACACGAAGCTCAAAGAGAAAGACTGCTATGGAAAAAAAATGATAAGGCTCAGAGCTTAGATCTTCCAGTAAGCAATATGCATTTATTTTTTTTTCTCTTCACTAGCATTTAAATGTCACTTATTGGACTACCACAAGACTGCCTTGTTTTTTGAACTTTGTGTTACTTGGGAAGCTCTTTTCCAGCCATAAATCGCTGAGAAAGCAGGAATACAACTGAAGAAAGGAAAAGCACAAGCACTGATTTTTGGCCCCTCACAAAAAGTTTAAAGTGAATTTGAATGACCCTGCAATTGTGAAACATACTTTGAAACAGAAGAGGTTTAGCTGAACACTGCAATGCCTATTTACTTTAAATAATTCCACATACCTAAATGTTGATCTGTCCTACTGCAGGGCTGGTTGAATCCAATCACCCCCACCATTTTACAGTCTCTATTACCTGCTTTTGCAGTGTTTTGCAAGAATGCTTCCAACACCATCAGTGTTGCAACTGTTTCTAAATTTAATACAGGAGGGAACCCATATATTTAAAACAGCCAAGTTCTCATATCATTTTCCCTTTGTAATCTGTGTAAACTCTGAAATTTGCCAGATGTCCTAATCAAATAAGGAGGTTTGTATAAGCAGAAGAACGTGGATATTCAGTATTTCAGGAGCTTTCTCAAGACCCGAAAAACCAGAGGTTCTAAAAGAGGAAGACAGTTCAGAGGCAAACCTTGAAAGAATGGAGTAAAATAAACTCTTTTACAAAGCCACAGTTACAACTAAAGACTTCTTGCTGAAATACTGATACATGGAGAAATTTTACCAGAGTGAAAAATCTGAATCGCTGACTCCATAAACCTGACGAAGCTTACGACATCTGATACCAGACTTCCTTCTCTTCAGCTACTGTAATCATGTTTTTAAATGATGATCTCTGGTAATGAGTCTCTGATGACTCAATTCCCAGGTGCTTAAAATAACTTTGAAAAACTGAGTCAGAGGAATCATTGCCCAAGCATAACATCATATAGAATCTCTCCAGCCTCCCAGCACAGAAACTGGCTGGCAAACAAGAAGCCTCGCACTAGTAGTTGCCACAGAGTAACGTAACACACTCATCACTGGACTTCTTTTAAAAGATCATAAGGTCAGACAGAAAGACGAAAGAGCAGAAAACCTGTATTTTAATAAAATGAAACTGTATCAGTTCTCGTGTTCATCCGAACAGCTCACTCCACCAACAGGTCATCAATCTGTGGTAAATTTGCATTACCGTTTTCACCTTCTCTAGTCATCTCGTTGCCTCTTAAAAAAAAACACAAAAAAAAGACAAACCACCAAACCAAAATAATGCACAAAGTCCCAGGAAATATTTTCACATCCACTTAACTGTAGCTTAAAAAAAAAAAAAAACAAGAAAACTTTTCATATGATTAAGACCATAAAATCAAAATTATTACTTCACCTAATTAGTACATCCTGCTTGGCTGAATCTAAGTAGTGGAATGGATTATGAAGTGATCTGCATCGTAAAAGTTCATCCCAACTCGCAGACGTATTAAGATTTATTAACTGAATATTCCCTTAAGATGTGATTTCCTAGGAAAGTCTACTACCAAAGTTAGGACAATACTGAAGACAGACATGCAGAAGGCAGTTTGGGTGTTTTGGAGGGTTTAGCGGAGAGAGATGTTTCACTTCCCAGCTGCAAATCAGAACAAAGAATTGCTTCTGCCTGACTCATAATGCAAACAAACAAACAGCTTCGTGACAGTACAAATGAAAATGTGAGACTTCTTTGGGGGAGCCTTATACTAGTAATAGAGAACTAGAGAATCAACAAGAAAGATCAAAGGAAGGATACACACTCGAAAAAAGTAATCTTTACTCAAAGTCTAATGCGTTGTTATTTTATTCTATAGGAAATTTTCATATATAAATTATGGTCTTCCCTCACAGGAATCATGTTAAATTCAACTATACCTGGTTAGTGACATTCACAAGAAATAATCCAACATGATTAGATGGACAAAAAAAAGCCTTGAACAACATTTCCACGTTTTAAAATAAGATATAGCTTAGCAATACTTCTAAGAACAGAAGAGTCTGTCTAAACTTTCATCTGAAGGGACTTCTTCCCACAAAAAAGGGCCTACTTTCTACCTACAAATAGAACCAGGTAAATGAGTTCTTAAAGCAGTCAAACCATTGAACAATCAAAAATATAATAGTGGGGTACAGTTACCCCTAAGGTTACGAAGAAAAATCTGTTGCTGTTGACACTAAGAGGGGCCTAAACTCAAAGTTTATCCTAGTTTGTGAAAGTAATGTCACCAACTTCAACAGTGTTACTCCTATAAATTAGAGTTTATCGGCTTCTAGTTCCCACTTCAACTTTTAAATTAAAATCCTCACCACGCATAAGCAGAATAGGTTCCAGAAGAACATCAGCATGCATGTAACCCATTAACTTCACTCAATATTATCACTTGTTCCTGAAACTAGGACTTCACAAATGGCAAAATATCAGCCTTTACAAGAA
>JAHREE010000095.1:2941653-2980939 GCA_033628505.1 Tringa tobata | reverse complement strand
CCGCCGCCACCGCCGCCGCCTGGGGGCCGTTGGGCGGCTTAGCAGCAAGCCCCGGCGCTGGGCAGGCGGGGGCTGATGTAGCCGCAACGGCGGTGTGTCCCCCCCACCCCCGCTTCCCACACCCACTGCACGCCCCCCGCCCCGGCCGCCCTTTCCCCCGGCACGGCTCGGCACCCGGGAGCGGTGGCGGGGCCGTTTGTCCCCAGCCTTTCCCTCAGGGCCGGCGGGGAGCCCTGGGGGGGAGCCGCCCCAGTGGGTCCCCCGGGGTGCGGGCCGTGCCGCCGGGTTTGGACCGGTACCCCCTCCCGGTGCCTTCAGCGGCTTCGCTTCCTAAAGTCAGCGTTTGGCCTCGGAATTGGCGTGTCTGGAGCCTGGGCCGCCCCGGCACGGCGGGGAGAGGCCCCGCAGAAAGACGACGTCTGCCCCTCGGTTGCTTTTGAACCGAAATTTCGAAGCAACTCTGAGAGCAAGGAGAGCCCTTTTCCCTCCGCCAGGCTCCCTCTGCGGCTGCCGGTGGGATGGGCGACCTCCGGTTTCAGCCGGGCCTGGGGGTACCACGGTTATCAACAGCGGCAGAAAATGGCATCCAGGAGCTGGGGGGGGTCGGCACCGTCCCTGTCCGGGCCTCTGCAACCATCTCATAAAAAAAAAAAAACCTGGGACCCCCACTTGCTTTCCAGTCTGTGGGTGGGATGTGATGGGAGGCTGGAACAAAGGGAATGGGAAAATCTAGTGGCAGCCACCATGCACCGCCCGAAAAGCGCAACTTTTCGTCTGTATATGTATAGTGGTTGGCCTGGAATCAGGAGATGTTTCCTTTCTGTTGAAAGAAATACGTGGTGTAATTGTCAGGATGACCATGGAGAATCCTAAGAGGCAGGTGGGCTGTTGGGAACCCGCATAACTCTTCACATCTGCATTTCCTTCTCCGTAGAAATCACAAACTTTCTTGTCTGCTTTTGGTATAGTTTCTCAGTGAGACAGCTTTATTAAAAGAGAAAAATGTGTTCACAGGTGTTTTAAGTTGGAAAAAAAAATTCCAAGTAGGACCAGTGAAACGGTTTCTATGGAGAGTGAGGATGAGGAATGAAGAGGACGCTGGCTGTTCAGCCGCCAACACTTTTTGAATGATTGAACTGATGGACTTGAGAAGTTTTCAAACTCCTTCACTGCAATTTTAAACTTTTTCAGAATTCGATTAAATACAAAAGTTCCGACTTTTTATTCCTTATAACAGCAGTATCTAAAGTGAAACAAATGACCCTTCATGATACCACCTTTAAGTTGAGATATTGTATTAAGGCTCAATTTTGCCATATGCTCCCTCCCAGACTGGTATTTCACCTGCTGTAGTAGCAAAACTCTCTGAGGCCAGCTTTGTCTACTAAAAGACTCTATTCTTCCACCTTCTTGCTAACAATCTTTCCAACATTGTACGTTTTCATCTGGTCACCTAGCGAGGATCTTATAAAAAGGATAAAGGTGTGAAATCAAGAGACCCAGCGTTGTCTTGTTTAAGGATCCCCAACCGGGACGTGAAGCACCCTCTGTCCCCTCGCCTCGTTTTGCTCTGTGATTTATAATAAACCTGTGGCTTGTGCATAAGCTCGAGTCTGTGTGGTTCTTTACCTGCGGTCGGAACGGCTGCCAGGAAAGCTTAGTCTACAGCTGCTAACCCGTCTGCTTTCACAGAGCGCTGCTTGCCATCTGGGGAGCGAAGAACAAAGTCATGATTTATTCAGCCTCTCTATACGCTTCAGCTCTCCAGTTTGCAGTTTTCCACTGCGAGGTACTCCTAAAAATAAATCTTCCTTGACAAGTTTGAGGGATGAAGGAAACGTTAACAATTCTTTCAGGGTGAGAGAATGTTCTGGGAAAATAATTTTTGATGGGAACTTTCCAATACTATTTGCAATTAATGGCTATTATTTCCTGCCTTAAAAAAAGACATTCTCAGGAATCCCTTTGGATTACAAATAAACACATCTTTTCTTAGCTGCAAGCTTTATTATCGCTTCACACAAAGGGCCAAATACCAACAAATTGCTAATGAAATCACCTAAATTTTCCAAATCTTTCTAAATTAGTTGATTTTCTGCTACGAAGCTGAGCCCTACTTCATTAAGACTAGATGTTTGCTTAGCATTAGACATATAAGAAACCTCAGTGACTTCAGCAGGGTTGTTTACATACTTTTAACATTTGGTAGGTTGGAATTTGGGTGCTCTGCGTGGAGCTTATCAGCTTTCAAACACAGTCAGCTCATTATTCACTTTGTACTAAAGCCCCAATGTATGCCGGAATAGTTAAATATCTCCACCTCAGAAAAAAACAATCAATAACGGAAGAAAATCCCTTACCCAGCTCATAAGTGACTTTTTTTCTTTTTAATGTTGACTCTACAGATTTCTATTAAGTATGTATTTTTGCAGTAAACTTGTCTGCAGTCGTTCCCAGGAACACCTCCTGCAGCAGAGTCCAGTGAGAAGCGATCTGTTGCAGAGCCTCATCAAATGAAAAGCTCCTGCCAACAGCAATATGCAAATTTTTTAATTAAAGATGGACTCTGAGAAAGGACATGGAAAACATTTGCCGAATACTGTTCTCTGCTGGGCAAGGCCTGCCAGTAGCTTCAAGATCACGAGAAGTCAGTGACCTTGTACGTTCTGACTTATGCAAGCTTGGTGGGGAATGATAAGGAAAAAAATAAGGTTATTCAGATAACCTTCAAGCTGAAAACCATCTGGAGAAGGAACTATGGTTTGTGTTTCTAAGCTACTGGCCTCAGGAGCTCCTTGAGGTGGTACACCTTGGATTTCTCCCTGCTAGGAGGCTGTGCCCTTGGGTGATGAATGGGGGTGACTGAGGTGTCCCTGAGGCACTTAACCACAGCTGGGGAGGAACTTTGAGGAATAATTATTATTATCTTCAGCAACAACAACTTTGTAAATGAAGCAGTCTGTCAAATACATGTGTTTCCAAAGTCTTTGCAGGAGGCATACTGAGAGTATATTGTCCTTGGTCTTTATTTTTGAAGGTGTTCTATAAAGTAAGAAGTGATCTATTTTTTTTTTGCTTGGTTGAGTGGCTATCAACATGGTGTGTATGATAACATCAGTTCTACGCTACATGCTTTTAGCTCAAGATTTCTAACTACATTAATCAGGGAAGCCTAACAATGACTAGGGACTGATTGCAAAAACATTTCAAACTTTTCTTATTCCTTTTAATTATGTTTACCTTAATTACCTGATAAGAAGAGGTAGAGATTTCACATTTCCAAAGCCTTAAAATGGATTGTTTAAGCAATGAGTCAGTTTATGAAACAAAAATAATGGTATTCTATTCTTCATCTTCAGAAGCCACATCCACGTGGCTTCACCTACCTCTGCCCAAGAGGTTCTTTGGGTGTCATTGTGTTTCCTCTCAGCTGACCAGTGTTTCTGTTTCAGAGTTGGGTTAACATCATTTCTTTGATGCTTCTGAGAAATTTGCGAGAGAGTGATACAGAGAAAATATTGCTTCCTCCTATCTTCCCTTTCCTCTCCTCCCCCAAAATTGGATGGAAAACGATAGGAGCTGCCGCATCCATGAGACCTAATGTTATCTGCACAGAGCAACAGGGGAGCAGCTGCTGAATCCTATTTGTGCATTGCTCTGTACGTTGTGGCATCATTTGCAAATCCTATCTGAAAAAAATGAATTTAATTAAACACGTTCTGAGGAAAAAATAAGATTATTTTCCTTTCTTGTCTGCTGGGAGTTGTGAAAGGTCATGAACTCTTGAATCATGTGGTATTTGCACCAAAGCACGATAGCCTCTTGTTTATCCAGAACTTTATGTGGCAGTTGTTTAAAATGGTGCTCAAGAGATTATAGACACCGTTTTCAGTCTTATTCTGCAGCTGGTGCTGGGAGATCACTATCAAAACAGTAAGTCAGCCAATCTTGAAATACTATAGGATGTTAGGTCAAGACTTCCCTAGTTCATAAAAGCTGCTTTAGAAAATTGCACCCAAATTCCTCCGAGTTTTTCAGTCTTAGAATTTGTCTCTGAATAAGCACTTCTGAGAAAAAACGTGATTCGTGCATTTGCTTTTGACTTAAAGGTTTTGTCTCCTTAGAAACAGTAAACAAATGCCATTATTATCTGAACTCTGGCATACTACGTGGGCCTTTTTCAAGGTAAATTCTGATTTTACATAGTTACATTTTTAATAAATATATAGCTAAGACTGGTTTTGTGCTGTGTATGAATATGCTGCTTTCTTTACACTGGGGAAAAGTTCAGTGCTCTACCATGCTAAATTCTGTGCTCTGAGGCTGGGGTTTTTTTTTAACACATCTTTGTGAAGCCACTGGTTTTAAGTCTTGGTGGACTTCCTTCTCTTTAAAATCCCATAAAAACAACTGCTGAGCATTGAAGATCTGCAAAAGCTACATGGAAAAGAAGTGTGGGTGTTCCAGGGACAGAGGGTTGTTGCAATATGCTTTTGGACAGTGTCAGTTTTCTCAGAGCACTTTTTTCTTTTTTTTTCTTTGTGAAGCTGATTGCAAAGGTCCTGTGTTGGTGTAAATTTGATCATCTCCCTCGAGGGAGAGGGGATTGTGCAGATCTTTATGGCTGAGCTCCATGACTGCAACAGTTAGGAAGTGGCTTGGTCGTGATGACCTGTTTTTTCTTTAGATAATAGCGTGTGAAAAAACCGTTTTCCCTTTTCTCCTTTACATGTAACAAATCTTTTGATGAATTCTGCTATTATTTTTCTCCCTTTATAGCAGAATAATCCATGATAGATGTATAGGTTGGGGTTTTTTAGAAGTATAAGCTTTGAAAGAAATGGTACAACAAATGCTTTCCTGTGTAAGGAATAAAAGAGATTTCCTGAAACACCTAACACTAATGTCATTCTTCTTGCATTCCCTTCTGGCCTGTACACTGGTTGATAGTAGAGCATACATGCTTATATCTGACCTAGGATATTTGCGCATGCATATGTATCATGAATTTCAGTTGGTTTGTATTTGAATTTTTTGTTCATACTTAATATTCATTTGGGTTGCAATGCAGTGACTGCTGAGGTCAATAGGTTTTGAACTCAGCTTTCCTGAAAAATAGAATACAGCTTAGTAAAAAGAATATTTTTTAAAGTGTAACTATTTCCATTTCACTGTGTGCTAGCTTTAGCAAAAGTGATACACCGTTAGCGCTATTGATTCTTACTGTTACTGACCCATTCCATCTGGAGTGCTGACTGCCTGTGGCTTATTTCCATTTTTCCCTGTCATGGTGGAAGGGCTCTACCAGCTGCTGTACGCTGCCATCTCAGGGGACTGCGGTCTCGACAAGCAAAGCAACACAAGAGGAGTGTGTTCTGCTATGTGCTTCCATTAGATGTACAGGTACATCTACGACGAGGTCCCGTCAACATTAAGAAGCCAAGGATTCCACCCAAATTGTCTTCTGACACACAGGTCACTAATCATACTAAAGATTGAATTAATTGTTCTTTGCAGTCACATCTAGATGATGGTCCAGCTATTCACCTCCACTGAGGAACTGATTGAGGAGAAAGCTACAGAAGGCTGCAGGACTAACCTGACGAAATTTGAGCCCTCTTGTTCAGGTCTCCAAGCTTCTATGGAGGGGAGTGGTGGAACTCCATGAGTCTGCCAGCGTAGCACCAGGCTGCACTTTTCAAGACAGCTTAATGAAAGTAGGAGTAAATCCATGGGCACTTGGCACATATTGCATTTACATCCAAAAAAACAGCGCAGTGAGTATGAAACCATCATAAGGTACGCTTTGCTCTGCATTGTGACAGTGATCATGCAAAGCTGCAGACCCTATGGATAAATGCCGTTTGTCACAAGTGTATGCTTTTTACTGTAAATAAACTAATTTAGGTGCTCTCCTTTATAAAAGTAAGAATTATTGTTTTACTGACCTGACCAACATGGATCTCTTGTGTCTCCCTGGTTTAATGCTTGCTCTCCGGTACTCCAGCACACAGCATTCACTCACACTTTTTTCCCTGTCACACAGAGAGATGTTTTGGAATAATGTCTTTCTGAGTTTTCAATCCGTTTGTGTTTTTCCAATTCTAACAGATTTATTACTTTCCTTTTTTTTTTTTTTTGAGTTTTCACCATGGAAATTTGGGGGATTTCAGGGTCTCTAGCTAACTGAGTTTCCATACACAAGAAATTCAGTCATTTATGCAAAGAAATTCAGGCATTTATGTAGTAAGATTACCAAAAGGCTAAACCAGGCCTTAGTGTCCTTTGCCACTTATATCTTCTTTTGAGACACTGTTTCCTGTAGAAAGAATTGACAATGAAATGACTTCATAGAAAGAAGCTGCTGATCAGCAGCCCTCCAGCATTCACGTGCCCATTTTTAATGAACGCATGTCAAGGTGACGAAAACTAGTCCAAAACAAATGCAAAGCAATATTAATTTCCAGGAGTTACTGTTCATCTGCATTTTCTTTCTTAGGGTTAAGGTGTCCTGCAGCTAGAGGAAGAGTTATGAAGCCTCTTTCCAGTGCACATATATTTCTCTCTTCTGTTAGGCTATGTTAGATTTCCAGTGCATAAACTGTCTTCTAGCCCAGACAAACCAAAAAGGGGATAAAGAAGAGGGAAGAAGTAAAAAAAGCTTTCATTAATTTCATTATACAATCACTAGATGTATTCCTTTCATATCGCTTTCTTGTCTAGAGGAAGGAGCTTGCAATCTTGAGGTCCCTTTTTACCCTACTTTTTGCTATTTGTTCTTGCACATTATAGCCAATAAGGCCTATGTTATCCTAGTAAAGAGAAAATAATGTACAACAGAAGAAAAAGCAGAGCCTGTGACTAGATGATGGGTTACAAAAGAGGCTTTGTAGGCTGCATACCTTGCATTGCTGCTGAGGAAATTATGTGACTGTGGGCAGGTCAGAAAATTTCAAGTATCTATGAAATTGTTTAAAGTCACTGCCTCAGATTACGGCTTGCAAAAAAGCATTTCTCTTTGGTTGCAGGGCACAGAACCATTCCTTAGCAGGAGTATTAAATAGTTCCAAGATACCTTATGGGACTAGGTATCCAAATCTTTTTGAAAATCCACTATAAGTAATAAGACCAATTTGTCTACTCAAGCATAGAATTTATTACCAGTGGTAAAATAAAAATGATACTTTAGGGACTTAAGTGCTTCATATCTTTCTGCATGTAAGTATTAAGATGTTCAAACTAGCTGACAGTTCTTTTCTTCAAATTACCAGCCCTAGAGGTAGCTCTAGTTACCCTGGAAAGGCAGATGTCTAAAAACCTACAAATATTTCCTGGAAATCTGACCCTTACACTGAGGTTAAAGAGAGTAGACAGAGGGGAGTAAATTCTGCAGCTCCCTTTTCCAGAGTTCAAACTTTCTTATTTTCCTGGTAGTGGGTAAAATTTGAAGCTTGCTTTGATGAGGAGCTCTAAATGCCTTCTGTAAATTGAGATTTCCCCTTTAAATTTACAGAATATTCTTGTCCAAACTGTTTGAACTGAAGGGGGACATAACAGATGCAGCACTCAGTCATGTGCTCTGCTTGTGGTTAGCCACGCAAAGCCAATTTTTTTTTTGATGCTAAGCTCTACTCTTTTATTATTATTATTTTTAAGAAGAAAGACTGAACACAGCTGCTCTTGACATCAAAAACAGTCACTGAAGAAATAAAAAAGCACTATGCAATGCAACTAACAGCTGACATTTAGAGTCAATCACAGTGAGTTTACCTAAGAAATGCTGAGGACAAAACAGGACCAGCTGCAACACAATGTACCTTTTCCCATTTGCTTGAACCACATCTGTGCATTTTTTCAACATATCACATAATTCCGTTTTTTTCTAGTAATGTGTTTACCCAAAAGGCATTCTTTGTCAGGCGCTTGCTGGCATTTGCCTGTCTTTGCTACATTAGTCCAAGGTTTTTACAAAAGTAAAATACTGCTGCCACAGACAATGTGGTCACAGAAGAGTTAAATTGAAAGGATACCTCTTTAAAGTTATGATAACAAATGGAAGAGGAAATGTGACTGGAATAAAATGTGACTGGCATTCAAAAAAACCAACTGACAAAAACCCTTAAGCATTGCAGTGAGCCACAAAAACTACTAATATTTCTAATTTTATTTTGTGAATATTCAATTTCCAGGATTTGTTTTCCACCATAAGCATCCACCCTTTTTTCCCTCATGGTTCCAACAGATATTTTGAAGCAGTATGACTGCAGTTTCTACCTGCCTGCACCCCTTCCAATTCTCAATTTATCACTTCGCTGCATTTATTTGTCTGTGTTTTTACCAAGGCGTTTTGGGGGCTTCAGGCTGAAGGAATTTATCTGTTAATTTATTTCCCAGGTAGCACCAGAAGTTTTCCCCATCACGTTACTCCAGTAATAGGGTTGGTTGCAAATGTGATCGTTACTGTGCATGATTTTTCTCCCTCTAAGCATCCTGATTGATTTTTCCAGAATGTGAATTTAATTCTGGATATCCTACCAGAAATATTTCTAAGGCCCCTGAACATCTGTGCTGGCAGCTGCCTTCTCGCTCCTCGTGGGTGAAGCTCCCCCAGCCATCCTGACTGCCCCGCCGTGCCCTGCTGCTGCCCAGGGGCGGGCGGCTGGGCTGTAAGGTATATAGGTAAGGTATAGGGCTATACCCTGCCTTTATAGCTTTATCATGGTATGGTGGCAGTCCTTGGCCATCCTAATTCTGATCACGCCCCTCTGTGTGAAGGACAAAGGGGAGGAGGGACGTCATCGTGCCTCTGTACTCGCCACTGGTGAGGCCTCACCTCGAGTGCTGTGTTCCGTTCTGGGCCCCTCACTACAAGAAGGACATTGAGGTGCTGGAGCGTGTCCAGAGGAGAGCCACCAAGCTGGTGAGGGGTCTGGAGAACAAGTCATATGAGGGGAGGCTGAGGGAACTGGGCATGTTTAGTTTGGAGAAGAGGAGGCTGAGGGGGGACCTTATTGCCTTCTACAACTACCTGAAAGGAGGCTGTAGAGAGGTGGGTGTTGGCCTCTTCTCCCAAGTGAATAATGACAGGAAATGGTCTGAAGTTGCGGCAGGGGAGGTTTAGATTAGATATTAGGAAGAATTACTCTACTGAGAGAGTGGTCAGGCACTGGAACAGCCTGCCCAGGGAGGTGGTGGAGTCACCATCCCTGGAGGTATTTAAGAAGCTTGTAGATGTGGCACTTCAGGGCATGCTCTAATGGCCAAGATTGTTGGTTTGTGTCTGTTTGTGGTTTGTTTGTGTGTGGTGTTTTTTGTGGGTGTTTTGGGGTTTTCCTTGTGATGATCTCAAAGGTCCCTTCCAACCATGAGGATTCTGTGACTCTGTGACTGTACCCCCTCTGAACATTTTGCCCACCTTTCCAAAAGCCAGCACATTCATTGTGCTTCCTAACTGGCTTCTCTTTGGAGCACGTCCAAAGCTTTAATTCCACATCAGACCCAGCGTTTTCTTTTCCCTTGAACGTTTATGACAGTAAAACTGAAGAGAGGAGTTTCCTAGTGCTTTTTCAAGGCCACAATGTCTCTGCAGAGAGGCAAGCCCTTGGCACCACAGACCACACCGAGCCAGTGAGGCAGCTGCAACACAGAAAAGAAATCAGGGCCTTCCCTCATCCTGGCCCTTACCGTGGGTTTCTAACCTGCTGAGCTTTTTTGACCAGTACACAGAAACCCATCTGTGATTGCATACTCCAGGCCACTTCTTCCCCTGCTCTTCCACCTCTTCACCGCTCCCCAGCAGCCCCCAACCAAACCCCGCTGAGCTTCAGCTTTGACCCCAGCTGGCCACAACCATTTGTTCTTTTTTTTTTTCTCAGGCTACAGCTGCTCAGAAGCTTCCTTGCACAAAAGCAGTTATAATTGCAGACTTCTCCTCAAGGACGGATGATTTAGAGATTTAAACTCTCCAGCCTCTCAGTTGCGTGATCCTGGAGAGGATGAAGAAAAGGCAGAGAGGAACTTCTGGAAAAAGGTAGTTCACCTGGAGCTAAGGGTTGTTCCCTGACCCAGACAAATCCATTCACACGTAGCCTACGGCCAATATGATAGACAGATGTGTTTCTGTTAAGCAAAGACGGGTGCTTCTTTAACTCAGCCATCGGAATACCCTGATCTGACCAGCAGGGATGTCTCCTGTCCATGCAGATGCTGTTATTCCCTTCGCACTAGCTGACTGCCTGGAAATGTCTCTGCAGCCAAACCTGCAGCAGTTTCTCCTGCAGCAATTGCTGCTGGCTTGCCGTCCCCAGTCAAATGCCCCTGGCTGTGTTACAACCTTAGATTTTGTATTCTGGAGTAATTTCCTCTAATTTCTTTTTTTTATAAGTTGTAAAGTCCCCCTTACAGGTGTTTTGTCTGGAGAAAAGTCTTGACTAATGTTTAACTACACTGGAAGTGAGAAAGGACATTTCAGGCTGTTTTCAACAGCATTCCTCTGACAAAATACCTCCTTCAGGTGTCCCCATTAACCATCAGGTTTTGTTTCAAGTGTCTTTCCAAAATAACTGACCCTGCTAGTTGGTATTCTTACCAGTTGGCCTCTGGGATACGAATGCCAACAGACAGTTCAGAGTAACCTAATAGCATTTATTATTTTTCCTACCTGCTTAGCAGAGTCCAGGGGTCACAATGTCAAAATAACTTGAATGTTACGGTCCTGTGGAAAAGTTAAACCAGCAGATTCCACTGTGGGCTTTCTGTATGCCGGCCAGGTGAGGAGAGGGGGGCACAGTCTTGTTTCGAGGCACGGGGAGATGAATTGCTAGGCAATGGATGTCCCTGTTGGCTCAGTGACAATCTCAGCCAGCAAAGGGCTGGGGTCTGGCAGGGATGCTGCTGCTGCCGCTGCTGCACTTTGCTCTCTAAGGCTTGTTCTCTGCTGCCAGCGACAGAAGTGTGCGGGGAAGTACCCTGGCTGCATTAAGGGCTGAAAGTCATTTTAAAATAGAAGCTGAAAGTGTAATACCTTCTCTGTGTGTTGGTGTCAGCTTCGCGTTCTTGTACCCCTATTCGGCCGTTGTCTCCACTGATAAAGGATGTCACGGTGCAAGTGTACTCCTGTTTGAATCAAACAGGTGTCTTATTGGTCCAACAAGAAGAGAACGGTTTCTTTTACTGGGTAATCCTTATGGCAGAACAGCTCATGGGGTTCTCCCTAACTCTCAATGACGGTTACTAATTCTCAGTATTCTACATTGTCACAAAATTTGTGTTGAATCTACTGACTCTGAATTTCATCAGATCTCCACTTCGCTTTTGGGATTATGATACTGGGAGCTTCTATTTTGCCATATACATTCTCTGATGGCCATGGTTCCATCAGCTCCCCACTTGCCTCATTTTCTCAGGAGGACATTCATAGCCATTTCAGTCTCTTCATCTGACAGTTTTTCACCAAGTCGTCAATTGCCTTTCTCTATACTCCTCCCAGCTTTATAGCCTGCTGCCTAGAAGATGGTGAATGTAGTCAACCAACAGATTAAGCCTTCCCTGAGTTATCTAAGGTTATAATAGTAATTGATTATTCACCATTGTATTCCTTATGCTTTACCTCTCCCTTAGAGAAGGAATAAGTGAGATTTCTCTAGCATATAATCCATGTCATTTGAAAGAGAAAACTTAAATGGGTGCTTATTCTATGGGTCTGACAGGGTAATTAACTTGGAAATTAGTGTGTATAAACATGCAGAATCCTTTTGGACTGGGTGGAGATGCTGGGTTCAGCAAATTAAATATTTCAGATTTATGGATTGATAGACACAGGAACAAAGTGTGGATATGAAAAACATGATTTAGGGTTTCTCAAGACCAAGACTGACACTGGACTTTAACTGACAAAGTGACTGTGTGTCCTACAAAGTGTCCTAGGCTAGAAAACTAAAAGAAATGCATACTAGCAGCTCTGGTTCCATAATAAATCAGAATTGCTATTTGAACTGCCGTACATTTATTTTCAAACACATATAGTGCAGTAGATAGCAGTGTACTTGCGGAAGCTTATGCAAAAAGCTGGAAAATTATTTTGTAAAGATATCTTCCTTTGTAATAAATTACAAAGGAATAAATTAGTATTAAATTAAAAAGGAATAAATTAGTATTAAATTACAAAGGAATAAATTAGTATTAAATTACAAAGGAATGCTAATTGTCACATTTTGATTACAAAGCTTGACTTGAATCAACTAACACATGAAATAACTTAAAATAGCTTTTCAGTCATTTCTTTGGTGAATTGAGATGTGAGACCTGCGTAATTGAGTAAGAAAATTTTGAAAAGTTGATGCATAATTTGTTTTAACTAAGACAAGTTTTGCAAATTTGCAGAGCCAGTTTTTAGAAGATGCTGTATTTTTATTTTATTTGGAGAAGATTAAAAATACTGACACTAAATTCTGCTAAATGAACAATGATTTCTCTGACATTGACATGGTATTTTTGTAAGATTTTGAAGACTTGTGAGCTTCAAATACCTTATAAACCAAGAAATTGTCCCTAACACTCTTTCAGAACACATTATTAGCTGAAATCTCTGAATCTGTGAGTACTGCTGCTGGATTAACAGTTTCAAAAGCTATTCCACCAAGAGAAACAGAGAGGGAAACTTATCATGCAATTATTCAGTTATACGGGAGAGCAATATACTAGAGTAATAAAGGAAATCTTAATATTTAGGATATTGAAATAAACAGGTTAATAATAATGTTTAGTGACAGAAGGAAAAGTCACAGCCTAATGGGAAAGGAAGAAAATTTTGATACTTTTCTATAAAACATGCCATTTTGACTTCGTTAACCAATGTGCTTATACTCCCATAGCATAGCGTTTCCTTTTACATATGTTCGAAAGCAGGACAGGATGGGGGATGAGGTCTCAGAAGATAGGAAGAAAGGCTGTATAATGCCAATTTTAAACAGAGGAAAAAAGAGGAAGCAGCTAATTATAGCCTTTTCAGTAGGAGGAAGCCACTTGGAAGAGCCCTGGCCCTTTGGGAGAGACTGGGAAGCGAGGTAGCTGTCAGGATGGCTTTACAGCCGAGTGGTCCCAGCAGACAAAGAGCATCTGTCTAGGCAAGGAAAGGAGGTCACATTTAAAAGCAAGCTAGCTAGGGTAGAGACAAAGACTGATCCTAATCTCTTAGCTATGTTAAACCTGTTTTAAGTAGCATTTACCATTTGTTTGTTTGGGGGTGGGGGTGCTAAGAACATGCTAGCCCACATCTTTTTAAACATGACCTGTTTTCCTGATCTGGGCAGAGAGAAAACAGATTTTGGTTTTTTTCTTTCAAAAGGAAACAAACAAACAAATGCACAAAACCCCTATCAGGCAAACTGGTAATTTATGTGAGAAACAGATGTGTTCTGAATGGCTTTCTGTCAAGCTTTTTAGTAATGTATTTCATTGAAGATTAATTAAAGACTAAATCTTTAAAAACACGGTCAGGATGCTCCATCTGAGGGAGAAGTTCTGCAGGAGCCAGGTGGGAGCACAGCTCAGAGATAGTAATTGGGCCTTAACCCAGAATATTTCACATCTGAGAGGAAGTGTCCTCTCTGGGGCTCTGGAGGGAGCTTTACTGGGGCTACTGAACATCACAGCAGAGGACAGGGAGCCTAATAACTTTATACTGGCAGTCCACTACCCTTCTGCAGTATCTTTCTTCTCAGCTGCTGAGGTATTTTGGCTTACATCACTCAGCAAGGAAATTAAATAATACAGTTTCCTACTGGTTAACCCAGGTGCAGAGAAGTTCTGCACAAGGTTTTGTAACCTGTGCTCAGGTTGGTTGTTGCTCACTGACATGCCTTACCCATAGCAGTCAGTGGGACTGCTCATGTGTTTTAATTGCTCATCAACATGAGTAAGGATGATACTACCCAGCCCAAATGCGCAAGGTTATGCAAGGTTATAGAGGAAGCATGTGGAAGAACTGGCAGTAGTCTCCTGATTCCAGCACCTCTACTGACCAAATAGGTGAAAGTTCAATAGTATTAAAATATCTGGTCATCTACTGCAATAAAATCTAATTGCAAGAGATAACACATGGATAAAAAGACTAGGAAAAAGGGACCCATGGACAAACATCACCACAATTGTAGACCCCATGCAGGGAATCAAAATTTGTTCCGCAAAGTTCTCTCTGTGACATTAGTGGTTTTATTTGGTGAAGGAGCTGGTCCCACAAACCATTCTGTGCTACCCAATAGTCAAAGCAAGACTTTTGGTGCGGATGTCAATGGAGTGGAGGAAGAGAAGCCAGATGTCTTCCTGGACTTAATGAGTTGAAACACAGTTAGATGGAGTCTACCTCTGAATAAAAGTTCTTGGTTCTGACCTAGGAAAGACCAGGTCTATGAAGTAAACATAGCCTAATGCACAGTGTGAATCATATAATATTTTATGATAATATCGGATTGATACATTTTCCAAACAAAAAGTTTCTATGGGACTCCGTATTCCCAGAGACTGCAGAACTTTTAAGTAGGAGAAAAGTATTATAAAAGCAACCATATTTAAATTCAAAGTGCTAATAGATTGAGAGTGGTTTAGCCAAGGAGTTGTAGCTACCTCACAATGTGCCCTGTGTCAGCTCCACCCTTCGAGCCACTTCTTTTGACTTGTGGCAGACAACTCATCCCCACAAAAGATGATGTTCCCTGACTGGATCTGCTCCTTTCTTGCCACTGAAAGTGCTAGAGCAGGTGCTGGTGTGGGAGGCAGCAGCTTTTTATCCAGGTTCATTTCCAAGAGGGAGAATTACAGGAGGGCACAGTCAGCACAACACATGCTAGTTTCCATTTTCTCTGTTCTCAAGTGCAAAGGTTGTTTCTAAGTTTATGGTAATGATTTCTTGAGGAGGCTTCTAAAACTCAGGTGCATTTTTGTCCTATGCAAGACCTAAACAAAGCAATATTGTTTGTAAGATAAATGCTAATCGTTCATTAGAGAAACTTTCTGCCAAGTTCCAAGCCCTTTTGGCTTTGCCTGAGCTGATGGAACACGTACATTCAGATTTATAAAAGCAGAGAGAATTGTTGACTACAGGAAATTTCTTTTAGCACTTAAAAAGCAGTTCAAGAAAAAATAAAACTTGATACATTCTCTCAAACTTCAGGAAATTATAAACTGCCTTTTTTTTTTCTTGTCTCACTTTTCAGCTTTTCATAATTTCAAAAATAGAGCTGAAATACTAAAATTATTATTTATGGACACTTTAGAGCCTGGTGAGCAAAGGAGTTCTTGAATTAACTCCATTCAGCAGTATACTGGCACTGACACTGCTCAAATATATTTAAACCGCACTCTGCTCAAGTGTACACTCTTCATGTTGATTCTTAAAACTAGACATTATGTGGTCCTTTTCGTAGCCAGATTTATTCCGACACTGGGAACTCTCACATAGTTTGAGTCTCAATAAAGCTTGATTCACATAGAGAAGTTACACTCACTGTGTAGTTTTACAACCAGAAACAGGCTAATGCATGTAAATGGTACATTTCTCTTGGGCACAAGAAGAAAATTTTAGAAGGACTTCATAAGGTGGAGGATAATGTACTATCTAATCCTAATACTTCATTATTAAAAAAAAAATATCATGCTCTTGACACACACCCCTTTACTGACCATGGACAAGCTTTGGATCAAGCCTTATGTATGTGAGCCACAAGAGAGAACTGTTGTTGGGCAGACAGATTAACCTTTTTTCATTGATGGGAACATGTCTCAGTGGAATGAGCAGATTGTTGTTGCCTGCCAACAGGCAGAGCTGTCTTTTTTAAAATTTAAATTGATTGCCCTTTAAAACCATTAGTTTTGTGGAAGACTGCAGAGTTAGGTTGTTGCTGTCCGTGGACTCCCTCCCACGTGGCAGTCTGGGAGGTATAAAGGGATAAATACAATATTTTCTGAGTGGGAGTGAGTAGGAGCAGTGATTTGCCAAGTTTTAATGCAGTTTCCCTTCATTGCCCTCCTCCCAAGTCTTCTGCTGGGGGAGATCTGGCATGGCCCACCAACAGCAGCTCTGCCCAGACAACAGAAACTTTTGTGAGCAACGAGGTCATGGAAACTTGTGAGAGCCAAACCTTCATGTACAGCACCAAAGCCTGCAAGGTGCTGGCCACCACTACGATTACAGTGATGCCTGTATGCCTCTTCTCCCCTGTTTATGTAGGGACAGCTAGTTGTTGCTTGCTATGCTAGCTTTTCTCTATTCCTTTGATTTTATTTTTGAAGGTACTTACAGTATTACAAGATTATCTATTTACAGATTGTCACAGAGAGCTATTGTATAAGTATACACAGCTACCCATACTTACTTTGACCAAAAATTCATATTCACTTTAAAAAATCTGGAGCACGCTGAGGTTTCTTAGGCATTTTGTTCAGATATGACAGTTTTAAGAGGGATGCACCATTCTGTGATCACAGAAAGATGACTGAATCCATCCTTAACGTAACTGCATTAATTTTGATGGTGCTACCAAAAAGTTACATTTGATCACAAGTCTTCAAAAACAAAAACGGAATGTCTTGCCATGTGGGCTTTAGAATGGCAAAGAAGGGAAAAAAACCCTCACGGTTTTTGGCCAATCACTTCTGCCTTTACAACTTTGTTTCGCTGCTGTTTGAATTACTTTTCTATTCAAGGTAGCATATATAATTATCAATTGTTGAGTTAGATGCTAACAGCACCTATCTGGTCTCAGACACGTAATACAGCTGCACTCTTCAGTCTTGACAAACTGTTATTTAATCCTAACCTTACAATTAAACCCTATCTGTGTGCTCTGTGTGGCTGACCCACTGCCTTTCTGCTTTAGAAAGGCCCTGATCTGTGCCAGCGAGCTTGTTGTCGAGGTCACTTCCCCATCACCTGGCTCACACCCAGAAAAACACTCAGTGATTCATCACTGCAGCCTGGAAAGGCTGAATTACCCACTCAGGGATTCCTAAGTCATGAGCTTGTTGCTATTTCATCACGTGCTTTGCCCTGGATTGCAGGCAACTTCCTTTTCTCAACTCTTTAACTCTGATGGGCCAGCAGTCGTTTGATTGACTCTCTACTAGTCATGATTTAGATATCCTCCCCAGATAAGGGTGCATCATGCATGTGTGTGTGTGTGTTTTAATGGCTTGTTGGCCAAATTTCTTCACGGAATGAATCACACACTTCTGCCAAACTCTTCCACCACTGTCAGCCAATAGTGCCTGTTTGGACTATTCAGATGTAATAGCCACAAATGAGGACAACCTGATTAGAAAGTCAGGAGAAGCCTGAAAAACACAGTGAAAGATCACATCTCTGAGAGGTGATCTATACTGGAGCAATGCAAATGTAGAGGTCTGGTGTCCCTGTGGTTTCTAGTGCTGATCTTCATCTGCAAAACAACATCGGCTATCCCCTAGTTTTGCTCTAAGATCCTTGTAGTCCCATCCCTACAGAGATACCTGCTGAAGAAAACAACCCAACAAACATGAGCCAAAACAGAACTGACTCCATTTAAATTGCCTATGTGGAATATCTGATTACTTTTTCCAATGTAGTATAAACTCTCCAAATACACTCAAAGTTACAGTTTCAAATAAGCTCAGCTTATAATTAGACATTAAATGAAAAAGTTTTCAAAAGGATTTTGCACTGGGTGCACAGAAATCTTACAGAAGGTAGCCCTTGATAGCTGCTATGATGCCTGTCACAAAGACTTCAGAGGAAGCAGCAATTATTACACACAACAGGAATTTATATCATTTAGATTATAATTACATCAGGAGGAATAGATTTAACACATCTTCTTGGGCAAGAGTCAACATCTCTTTTTCTTCCCCAGAATCCTACAGCAACTATCAAGGTTGTACCCAGTAGAGACAGTGAGAACATAAACACTACAACCTTATGATCTCTAACAAGTCTTAAATTTCACCCTAATGACCTACATACCTTCAATCAACCTTCACCGTTGTATCTGTATGCATCTGTTTCAGGCTGGTTTTATGCATAATTACAAACTAATTTTCAAAAATACTTTCAGAAGAGCTTCACAATTACCTTTGCATATTTAAGTATCTCAGAATCACCCTGACTAGCAAATTACATAATTAGATTCAAACAGGAGCAAAATTCAGGATGTTTGATGATTTTTTTCTTTTTTTTTTCACAAGCCAGTGAAGGAAATTCAGTGTCAGACACATCCTGAGAAGATGGATGGTATCCTGCAATTAAGAGGCCTCTATTCTACAAAAAAAGAAGGTGTTTCCCTTTCCTACCTTCTCCATTCATCAGAACAGTATTGCTTACTTGTGGAAAAAGAAAGAATGGAGAGATGGGGTTATTTTTTGAACAATATCATGCTAAACTTAGGTTAATCTCCTTGTCTGCCTTAGGGTGATATGCCAGGGGGATCAGGAACTAACTGTTATCACCACATTGTTACAGAGGTTACAGAGATGGCAAAACATACTGTGGAGACAGATGGATTCAGTCTGAGGCAACCTTTTTTTGTTGTTGTTTTTTTTGCCAGCCTCTGAAACAGCTGAGGACATTCCCTTACAGTGTGTGTGACGGACCATCTCACCCTTTCCCCAAAATGAATTGGGCAGATGTAAGGGCTACTGTACTGAAGTAGCTCCTCTTGCTTCTTTAGGAGATCTTTGAAAGAGCAATCCTCTTTGCTAGTGCTTCTGGCTAACATAAATTATTAAAAACCACACGTGGGCATGAACATGCAACATTTCATACAGCTTTGATTTGCTGTACTCCGCTGCTCACTGGAGACTGAATTTGCTGAAAACTAGTTCCTAAATCTAAATTTTTATCTTGCCACAATGCATCACAACTAGAAGGAGTATCAGCCCCCTTGCATGCTATTCAGAATACCCTGTCAGGCCACCTGCCCAAAACTCAGTAGATCATAGAATCATAGAATCATAGAATCATCTAGGTTGGAAGAGACCCCTGGGATCATCGAGTCCAACCATCTACCCTAAACTACAAAGTCCTCCCCTACACCATATCCCTCAGAGTACTTTAAGCAGCCCAGCACCCTCAAAATGTGCTATTAATATTTTACTTTGTGTTATTTGTGAAAGAAGTGCCATACCTTTTCTGAAATAATTCTTGCTATAACTGTCATCACTCATTGTATCCGTTAGTTTGGCTGTAATTACTAAATTCATTTTCAGGAGCAGATGATTACGATTATCGATATGCTAAGTAATTGAGACATACACCTTAAGAATTAGATTTCATTTTCAGCTGAAGAACTGAACATGTTTTTTGTTTGACAGAAGGCACAAAAATACTTAAGATACCAGAATAATGGTATCCTAAGAAGAACGGTACCCTATATACTGGAAGAATTTTCAGCTCTTTCCAAAATTGTATGCCCATGCTGATGCCATTGTAAATTTCTTTGAATTAAGGTAAACCAGTGACCACATTCTGTCTTTGAAATGACATAATCCTCGTCTTGACTTTTTCTCTTCTACCTGCATTCTCAGATTTCCTCAGATTTTATACTGTTATGCACTAAAAAAGCTTTGGAGAGCCACTCCTGTGATTAAGCAGAGTGCAGATTACAGTGAAAACACTACAGAGACACCTATACAACGTCTGAAAAAAATCAGTTGCACAGAAGGCCAGCTGGAAAGAAGCTGTTGAGTTACGGGAAAACCAGCTGTATTTGATCTTGAGATAGATGGACAGGAATTTCCATCTTGGATGCAAGGAAACAAAAGCAATTTTGGATAGAAGTTACAGCGTATATTGTCTGAACACTGGAGTCCATTTAAATAGGTACTGAAAGTATCAGGTATCAGTATATCAGATAATAGATACTGACACATTTAAGAAAAATGATAACTCTTTTCTGGGTTTGCTTAATCAAAATGTTTCATATTTTATTTGGTTTAGATATCCGGCAATTGATGTTTTTAATCAGATGCACGCAGCTGGATCTGACTTGTTTCAGATCAACATTTTCCGTTTGCCTCACACCATTAGTCACTTTTGGGAAAGACCAGCTTTCTGGGACTTCAGACCATTTGTTCCAGGCTCGTCTTTTACTGACATTGGGTCTGTTTAGACAGAGGCTTTTTGACACAAATATTGCGTAAGGCGTAAATATAGCACGACACCCTTCGTGACTGTCAGCTCAGTGACAGAACTGGATGCTTCTGCTAAACAAAGCCAGGAAACAGTCAAAAGCATCTTGCAAAAAAAAGGCAGGAGGGCAAAGTAACCTTTTAGTCACCTCATATCGTCAGGGCCAAGAATACAAGCAACCTGGCTTTATTTAATTCAAGCGTCATACTATCCTCTGAAAAGTTCACTAGATATAAATAAATCATACATTAAAAATATAAAATGATCATTTTTAAAAAATTTTATCTGCACATCAAATGACACTGTAAGAAAATCATTTCCAATATTGCCATTCACCTCATTTTAAGGTCTATTGCTCTTTCCATGAGCAAATCCCTCACTGAGAGGATGGATTTCAGCTGTACAAGCTCCAATCTGGCCTGAAATCTGGCATCAAACCATCTGGATTCCTAACACTAACGATATTGATCAAAAGTATGCAATGCTTTCAGAAGAGCATCTATCGAGTTAACACCATAACATTTTCCTCTCCGTGTCCTGTCACAAGGGGCAGCCAAGGAGAGTGCTCAGAACTCGGAAGCAAAGCGGGTCTCGGTGTCTCCTGAGTTCCCCCGTCACCAGACCTCTCCAAATTATGGAGGTTGGAGGAGTGCCACAGCGTGCTCTCCCCTGCCAGCCTTCTGCAGGGGCACACAAATCCTCCCTTTCTCTCCCCAGGTTACAAGCCCTCCGGCGGTCCCGGGAAGGCTGTCACGGCACGGCACTGTAAACCCAAGGTGGTCCTCGGTCCTCTCCTGCCCAGCCCTGCCAGCCTTGAGGGTCACGCTCCTCCGTGCAGCACAAAGCAGCCGCAGTGCAGGAGAGGGTCTGGCTCTGCAATTAATGGCAGGAGCACACACTGAGCTCCTCAGAGCACCAGGCACAGACAGACGAGGTTGTGTTTGCCCGCGCACAAGCGAGCATTTATTCCATCCTCTGCAGACCGTCTCTCTCGCAGGCGCCCGCCTCTCAGCTTCCCGTCTCCTCCAGCAGGAGAGAAAACACGGGAGCAGAAGCCAAGGACTCCCGAGTTTCAGTTTGACTGCTGGTATTGACTCATTGTTTGGCCTTACTTAGTCATTTAACCTCTCCGTTTTCAGTTCCCTCGCTGGAAAAGGACAAAGAAGATGGATGCGACCGGGCAAGACTGCTCCACCCAGGGGAAAAACCTGGGGGGGCTGCTCTGGAGAGCAGAGGCAGCTCTCTCCCAAGCTCCTCAATGGAGACAGAGCAAAGTCCAAGGGACAGAGTTGGACTGTGACCTGCTGTATACCACTAATCTTTAACTTCTGAAAACGATTTTCCTGAGCTCCATTAGAGCAGCTCCGGGTAGCTGGTGTAATGTAGACAGCAAACTATTCTCTCTCTCCCCATTGTAACACAGGAAATCATGGCTTAACTCTGCTTAGCAACAGTGTGATCCCTCCAGTTTCGAAGTGGGTGGTTGGTTTCCACCTTCCCCTTGGAAAGAGAAGGTCGCAGAAAAGGCTGCAGGTAGGACCAATAGGCCAAGATTTGAGCACCGAGAGGCATTTGAAGGAAGGGAACTGCTCTGCCTCAGAAAATACCTGAGTGTCCTTGTTAACAAGCGAGAGACCTTGTAGATAACCCACCACCACACCAACAAACCTACTGCAGGAGAGACAAGAAGCAGTGCTGCCCGAATGGGCGAACCAATAAAGAAGGAAGATTTGGGCCAGTGCATTGTGGCATGAAGAATTTCCTCATAGAAAAATTTCACAGTAAGATTTATTTTCTGGGACCTTTGCTAAGGCTTCTTCACTGCTACATGTCTCTCACATATTATCTTACTGGCAGTATAACATCATGGTTTTATTATTAACAACAATTAAGGTTCAGTTTATATTTTGTGGGTTTTTTTAGTTTCTAGATTTTTAAATTCTGATCTGGTGGCATTTCTTCCTCAGCTATAAAAAACAAGGCTCGAGGTTGTCATTTAGCATTTGGCTGGAGAAGCTGAAGCTTAGAACAGCAACCCAATGGCTTTTGACAAAAGCATGAAAGCTGCCAACACAAGAACCTGCCAACACAGGCACTTGCCAATATTAACAGATAGAAGAGATGGGAAAATATTTCAAAGCACTAGTGAAGAAGCTGAAATGCTCTTTAACTGAGGGGTGTCTTTCTACATCAGTTCAGCTGGGATGAAGGTGGAAGAGGGAGCTACGCAGTTCCGGCCACTTGAATAAGAGCCTGAACACCCGCCAGGGCACCAGCCGGCCGGCTGCTTTATAATTCCTATTGCTCTTGCAGGGACACAGCAAGGAAGCATCCAGCAAGGCTGGAAATCAGAACATGGGCACGTGTGCCCTCCCCCCATCCCACCCTCACAGGGCATCATCTGTAGGCAGGTGAGGGAGGAAGTACAGCTGGGGTGGGCCAGGAACAGAAGACTTCTTTTTCCATCCCTAAAAGAAGTCAAGCAGAGGTGAGAAGAAGAAACTCAATCTAGTAAATTAGTCAATCCAGTTGGCCTTGGAAGGCATAATTCAACTCCCTGCTCCATCATGGCCTTAGTTAGATGTTTCTAACATCTAACTAAGATGTGAATTTAAGCACCAGCCACGGCCACCTATTTCTGTGCCTGCACTCCTCCCAAAATCACCAAAGCAGGTAGAAGGTGCCTGCCATCTTTGCAGAGCTGGTCTTTACTGCGCCGGCAGAGAAGCAAAGGTAGAAGCCCGTCTTCAAGACTCAAAGGGACGTGGTGGAAGAGCCCAACCATACTTAGCATGGGGCCACAGACAGACTGAGCACGGGTAAGATGAAGTGTGTTACCAACCAGTCTGCTAGTGCATATCCTGGGCAAGAACTAATGGCAAACAGTTCAGACATGACAGTGACAGGTACTCTACCAGCACCTCAGACAAAAGTAACATCCCCACCCTGGTGGCTAAATATCCCAAGGCAGCTAGCAGTTCCAGAAATGGGAGAAAGCTCCTACACAGAAGCATAGAGTCCTCTACGAGGTCTTGTAAAGGTTTTCCCACCCCTTGGGGAAGTTACTCTTGTAAATCAGTTCGTGCCCCAGCGAGGGACTGTGGTGCAGTCTGCTGGCAGAGGTTTTGTTCCTCAACTTCCTCCAGGCCTTTTTTTGCAGCAGGAATGATCTAGTCTTGGTTAACATTTCAAGTCTCACGTTTTAGAGAAGAAAAGCCAAAGCATGCTGATTAAAAACCTGATTAAAAGATATCTCAATGACTAATATATCACATGGAGAGAGAACTCACTGCCTGTTTCAGAAGTAAGGGTTTGGGCAAGCTGTTCTTCATGGAGGCTATACTGCACTGAAGGGATTTAATTAATACCATGTCTGCAGTAATGGGTTACGTGCATTATATCCTATGAATTTTACATGACAAATCGTACTATATACTGCCCTATAAATTCATATACTTGTCTCAAACACATGGATAATTATGTGGAAAAAACCCTGCAATCTGGAACGTGAATGTTGTCCAGCCTCATGCGGAAGGACATTCTGCTTCACAGTGGGTTTCCAATCTGTTAGAGCTCAGGTTGGCTCTGAAGCAGTAGTTACTTAATAGAGTTTAACATTTGGGAAGGCAGTAATTGCACATGGTCAGGATGAAGCAGGAGAGGACAGCAAAAAGTGTGGCAGGGAGAAAACTGAAAGTCTGGGCTCAAAGGTAAATAAAAACGGGTTATACTATGATCCTGTCTCGTTAATCTAAGGTTCTCTGTTGCAAAGACACCCTGAAGAGAGGAGAGACAACATACACCAACCGCACCTTGGGAAGACGAATATATAATGTGATCAAACCCTTTTTAGCATCTGCAGCTTGTCACCTAGATAAGGTGAAAGCCAAAAGATGTTCACCACTAGATAAGCAAGCATGGTTTTCTATACCGTCTTTTATAAGAACCTATCAAGAGTTTGGGACAATTACTAAAAGATGGGTGACACCTCAGGCACGCCTTACTGACCGTGGCAAAGTGATAAAGTCACAAATCAGTCTTGGTAAAAATTTTTTCACAGCACGGAGGTTTTTTGGGTGCTTTGCTTAGGGAACATCTCCTGTACAGATGCTTGGTTGGGCCTCAAATTACCTAAGGAGGGCAAAAAGGGTTGTACAGCACCATTAGTGCGGTACACAACCAGTAACTTCTGCTGAGAGTACATTACATTGGGAGCACTCATTTCTGCTTTTAGTCACCAAGAAAATTACTTCTTCAGACAAAGCTACCTGGTTCCCTGGACTAGTGATGGAGCTATTCCAGCTGGAAATCCGTGCAGCAGGCAGCAGAATGCACCTCTTTTTGTTAAAAAACATGATAAAAAAAAAAAAAAAAAAAAAGGTGACAAGCACCATGCACAACAGCTCTGAAAATGCTGACATTCAGACAACCTATCTTTCCCTTCTCGGAACTGCTCTGAGAAATCAACAACACAAGCAACTGCAAGGCAGCCAAACCCTTCTCATCCTGGTCTCTCGCTGCCCTGGGAGGGAAGCCTGAGCATTTCTCCCAGAGCCTGCTGTGACCAATCTCGGTGGCCAACCTTTCCTGGGCTTCTCATCAGAAGGTCTTATTTCACTAAAAGAAAGGACAAGGGGGGAAGGAAAAGCATGGGCATAAATAAAGCTCCCTGGAATACAACTGCATCAGCTGGAACCCCTGTGGGTTTACAGAAGAGGACCCTAAGAGTAAATGACACATCAGAGGCTGAGCACAGGGCTTGGGTGACAGATACTGGCTTCTGCCACCACTGCACAAATATTAGGGGGCCAGAAGCCAAAATGACACACACAGCATTTGTAGGCCCCAGTTAACACTGCAGCTTTCCTGTGCAGACACTGTGAAAGAGAGAGCTTAAGGGATGTTCTCTCAGCCTCTGCTGAAGAAAGTTATGTACATTTAACCACACACTTTGATGGTTAAAGCTCCACAGTTCCTTGTACTGCCAGGCAGCCACACAAAAGGTTTTGTAACCCTGGTTCACCTCTGAAGCCCAGGCAGCCTAAAAGGAATTTTGATGGGGTTTACCTGGGGGCAAATCTCCAAAACAGAGATTGAGGCCGGAAACTTGTTTCTCTAAGTCACTTAACTGGTTGTAAGTCCTGGAGAAAGCTGTTTCTGGAGACAGCCCGGAGTGTCCTGAGCTTTGCTGCTGGAAGGGGAAGAGCTGAGGAACCTGTATATGATCTGTAAGGACTGCTGCTTTCAAGAACTGGCCCCACATGTGTCTCTGTAAGTAAGGAAATTACAGTAAGCATAAATTCAGTGATGAACTACAACCACGAACAAACCTTGGACGAGCAATGCACCTATTTGCTTTGCCATCAGAAGGCAAGGGGGAGGAGGAGGAAAAAAAAAAGATTTAATATGGAGATAAAAAGTGAGGAACTAAAAAAGTTTAAAAAAATATTATTGAGGAGGCAACATGCATCGAATAATTAGGGAAACCCACTACCACATGCATCACAAAGGCCAAGATCTCAGTAGAAAGCACTGGAAATTTCTAGGGAAACACAAAGACACTTTGTGTTTTTTAAAGAAAAACAAAGCCAAAAACTGAACACCATCATCCTGGATGTTATGAAATGGCTAAAAATCATCAGACTTCATATCTCAGGCCTGTTCTTCCTGGAAGAGATTATTTCCTCACTACTCATGGCAGGATATTATGCATCTTCCTTCTGGCCATTGCAAACAAATGTGACTGGACTAAACAGATCAATGACCCGATAATTGCTCTATGCCGTATTTGTAATTAAGCCTATAGAAGAGGCAAAGTTTAAATTTGTAACATAGTTCTATTTCTGAAACTTGCACTGACTTCCTATTTTGTTAATTGTACAAAGACATCTCAAGCTGATTAAAAGTATCCTGATAAATAAGGAAATAAAGAAATTAACCAGTTCCAGGAAGCTTTTAATGTGAAACCAGCCTTGATTGAGTTAGTCTAAATGATTTATTAAGACACTACAGCTGCCACCCCTCCTGCTCTCAGGGAATTAAATCAAAAGAAACAAATATTTAAATTAACTTTCTTTTAAAGGGATTTGATCTACTACTTGATTTTTAGGGAAGAAAACCATGCTATTCATCAAAACTTTTCTACATAACAGCTTTTTTCTTTTACAGTAGTGCTACTGAAAGAGATAAAAATCTTATTTTTCCTGAAGTTTGTTTTCTTTTCAGTAGGAAAGAAATTATTAATATTTATTTTAGTAAGCTAATTTGTATAGAGGAAATCCTTCAGAATGGAATGAAATTCACTGACCTGTTGGCATCTTTTCTTGCTCATTTGGACATTAGGAGAGCAGTTGGAAGCCAAGCAGCTGCATCTGGTCCTCATTTCCCTGTGGCATATAGTCACTACCATAGGTTGGCTGAAGTCACAACCCCTCCTCTCTCTGCAATCTATTTTCTTATCAAAATAACCCAATCAATCAAAAAGAGAAAAAAAAAAAGAAAAAAAGCTACATCCTGGAAAATCGGCATTCAATTTTCAATGCCATTTAATGATGGACTGAAAATAACATACATCTTCCCTTCAAAGGTTAGTAATTTCAGCCAACATGAAGATACCTCAATCATCTTGAAATGTGGGTTGAAAGGACAGAAGATGATGTGCAGAAATAAGACCCTGTTAAGGATATAGACCTATGTACCACGCAGAAATGCAGATCACAAAATATTGGTTTGCACACTCTTAGGAGCTAATAAGGAGGATCTAGAAGGCTAATAACAAGGATAGCTACAGACTGGTACATGTTCAGCTCTGGATAACCGTGAAGTTGTGGGAGGAGTGATAGTTATTGGTACTTAGAAACCTCACTCTCCGTGTTGGGCTGGTTAGACTTAGACTCCAAGGGAAGGAAGCTGGAAGGACATTTGTCTTCCCTTTCCTATTTCACATCCGCTAAGGACAGTCCTAGAGATAGGACCATCCCGTCTTATCACTGCTTCTCAACTCTCTCAGCACACAAGTTTGCCAGACATTAGTGAATATAGTTGACCTATGCCAACAATGAGATACACTGAGTCAGGCCACAGCCCAAATATGAAAAGTCAGAATATCTCCTCTTTTCTTCCAACTCTATGTGTTTTAAAAGCGACTGGCTTGGACTCTGGTTCTCACAGCCAGTGCTTTGAACTACTGGCAGCACTGACAGGCTCTAAGGCTAACAACATTGCGAGGTCACCACACTGGAGAGTAAATCTCCAGCGGCACCATGACTGTGTAAGCATCTGCACTGCATTCCTCTTAGATGAGGAGGCCTGGATCCTTGCACTCTGCCAGCTCTTCTCTTCTGCACTGGATTCCTGAAGATATTTATCAGCTAAGCCTGGGCTGCAGCACCTTCTGCAGCACCAACCTGCTACTGACGGAGCGGCAGAGCACGCAGCTCTCCCTGGTTGGGGCAGCACAGAGATTGAAGTCTCTTTTGTACGATCTCCCCCAGAGCTGTACCGTCTAGCCTATGGTCATATCGTAGGATCCATCTCTTTTGCAATGTGCTAGAAGCATAAAAATGTTTTGGGATCTGGAAGGTGGCAGCATTATGCCCCAGAAGAGTGCTTCCCTGATGCTTTGGAGAGGCAGCTGGGGGAGAACAGACATGATTTAGCGTTTCAGCATCTTGGCAGGTTTGAACCCCTGTGCAACTCTCAGCAACCTGAAGGACAGATTTATAATGAAGTCAACAGAGCTGCACCGAGATCGTCTGAACCCGGACTGCAATCTGTCCCTCCCCACAGATTCTGGAAAAGCAGGAATAGGCTTCAGCTCAGTATAAAAATCATTTGGCTTGGCAGCTGCCTACACCAAAGACTCTAGAGAAACATTGCCTGGAAAAGTCTGGCAGAGCCAGAGGTTCTCAGTTCTGTTTCTAGACCATGAAAATGACTACTCTCCCTTCTGCCAGTGACTAACACCATCTTTGTGACAATGACAGCCATTTGTTTCTTACCAAGGTAATAAATAATAAATTAAAATTTGGGCTGCTTTTAAGTCCAGTGCAGCAGCAACAGCAGCAGCAAACAAGAACAGCTCGGCTGTTTTTATGGATTACCAACATGAAGTTCAAAAATTACAGGTAGTCTGAGAAATAGAATTTGGAGACCATTAGACCTTATTCTCTTGATATTTTAGCTATCATTAGATCCCTGCACAGCATCTAACATACGGCTGAAGTTACCACAAACTCTCTTTCAGCAGTGAACCATAGGAAATGCATTCCACTTAAGAAATATAATGCCACTTTGCATTAATAAAGTAAATATCAATTTAAGTGCAACGTTGTCACATTTCCTCCCCTTATGGGATGGCAGAAGAATAAAGAAAGCGTCCCCGAATGGAGGCAGTTTAATGCCTGATGGTAATTCAGGCAGTCACAGCAGCAGTTTTCCTCTCTGTTGCCTGTAACCTGCCATGACTATTAATGTCAGAAGACGTGTTTATCTACACACAAATATAGTTATTACAATGTGTGTAGGTGTAGGTATGTGTGTACATACGCATATACTAAATATATATGGTAGATATCCGCACAAAAAATACTTGATTCATGTCAATTCTATAATGTAGTGTATGCTGAAACCACATCACAGTACAGCATACATTACTCCATCAATCTGGAGCACCTGAGGACTGCAGAACATGATAAACCTGAACCCCAGAATTCTCAAATTCCAAATCACTGGCCTGTGTTTTCATTGCAGTAAGTTTAACTAAACACAACTCTTCTTTAGGGGGAAGGGAAGGAGCAAAAAAGCCACATTCTACATACGAGGAAACAGAAGATTAAGCAAAATTGCTGTTCTGCCTGGGAACCGCATCTTTGTGTTGTAACACAACATTAGTTTCCAAAATGAAGTTAACCAGTTTGCAGAACATTTGGTACAGTAAACACGATGACAATAAACAATTTGCTTGAGATCACACAGCAAGTCAGGGATCCAGCTTCCTGACTGTATCCTACCACTTAGTCACTACGGGTAGATCTGCACGGCACACTTACTCCAGATGACTGGCTCTACTGACTGAACACCAAGATTAATTAGCCCATGATTACTGTGCAGACGTGCCTTAAATGGTTCTTACAACCCCCCCTCAGCACTACTGTCTTGTATTCAGAGCAGGGCTTTCACCTCTTTCCAATTACAACAAGAAACACAATCTAAAAGATCGTAAGGTTTCAGTGTTTGTGAAGCAATAAATTTCCATAGCAATGGCTATTATAATTTTTCTTTTGTTTTCCTACTTTTTTGGTTTTTTTTTTTTTTTAAATTTTTATTCCCTGTGTAATCCATAGCTTCAGCCAAGTGGCTTGTTCAGAGCTCTGGTCTTTCCAGGTCGATGACATTTTTACAGGCTTTCTGAGGACTTTTACCTTTGCCCGCTGAGACACCAATCTTTTCAGAAGCACTTTTCTGCCAAGTGCTGAGCTGAACCAGAGCCCGACTTGCACTCCAGGCTCTCCTTGTCTTTCACACTCGTCTCTTCCTCTGTACCTATCTGCTTTTACCCCATCAAGCCATTTGTGAGTAATAACTGAAATTACCGTGGAAAAGACTGAACTGTTGGAACTGCAATTGCCTGGTTAGGACAGGAGGTACATGTACCCAAAGTTTCTTGCCTACACACCTTTCATCTGCTCCCAAGAGCTCTCTTTCAAATCCTTTAAACACCTTTATAGCACTGTGTGAACCACAGTATAAGGCACATAATACCTGTTCTCTCCTGGTCAGAAAGCATGAGTAACGCTGCTGAATTCAAGTTCTTTGATAAATAAGTAAATGGAGTAATAAATCTCTCATAGAAATGGGCTGCATTTCCAGGATGGGAGGGGAGGGAGCTAAGGAGCCCTGACCTGGATGGTTTGTTTCGTGCTCAGAGGGAGAATGCCCGCTGCTGGGACAGCCGAGCCCCAGGATACTGCACACCAGCACTTACTGGAGTGTTACTGGGGAGCACTGGAGTTACCCACTACTGTGAAGGATGCCCAAGGGACTAACTGAACATTTTAAATCCACAAATGCTCCGTAACTAGTAGATGGCTTGAAATTCCATATTTTGTTGCATTTGGTTAGGTATTTGCTATTGCTGTGGTTTTATCTGGGGTGAAAGCATGGGAACTGCTGCTTTTAAGGTCCCTTCCCCAAAGCGATCAGGAGGCAGCTGCTGGAGGGTAAACTCTGTTTACTCGCTGTGCTGAGCAAGCAGAACTCACACGTAGAGGTGAAGCAAACTCCATATATCCAAACGGTTTCAGCACAAGACGTCCTAAAGCACAAAACTGCATACAAATAACGTCCTTATCTAGACTTAAAACAGGTATTAGTTCATCCCCGTAGAAATATAAGACATGTTCCTCTTTTTCTCCCTTCCTGTCCTTTTCCTCCCCCGTCAGTCTGACAACAGACATACATTTCCAGATGAGACGAAGACGTGACATTCATGGTACACACAGAATGAGCTACTCAACGGGTGGTCAGACCACCACAAAAATACCTCACAGGAATATCCCTTTACCAGAGCACAAGAATGACCAGGACCACATACACCATCCGGCTTTGCAGCCTTTCTGAGAGTACTTCAGCAGGGAGTATCCAACAGAGACGTACCAAAGCAATGCCTCTTCTGTCACTCTGCAATGTTGCCTAACGTAAGACTTATATGATCATCACCAACAGACTCCCATGAGCGTCTGGAAAATGAAGTCCTCCACACCTTCCATAGCAAGGAATGTGGATCTCCATTGTACTGAAACTTTATCACAACTGCATGATGAAAACAAGATTTCTTTCCAAAGAATCATGCCAGTTGTCTTATGAATCTTGGACAAGCTGGCGTAAGTAGACCATCAACGCATCCATTGAAACTAAGGTATTTAACATTTCCATCATCTTCCCTATGCTGTCAAGTAATACAGTAGGATCTAACTGCTTTTTCAGCTTTTCTCCACTTCTATTGCATTTTAGAAATGCTGGAAATCAAATTCAGTAAGACGTTCTGAATCTTCTGTAAGATGGTCCATTTAAGACCTTCCCAAGCACAATTAACAAAGCCTGGCAAACCTTCCTAAACAAGTACATACAATTACTGCTTTTTCACAGAACAGTCCCAAGTGCCTGAAGGAAACAGTGAAGAACGTGGCTCACACAAGTAGAGTTGGCTGGGTAGCAGTTCTTCAGAGAAGGATTTAGGGCTCAGAGTTTCACATTGCGCTTCCCACAGGCCATGCACCTCACAGGATGCTGCTGGCCTGGCTGTCGAGAGCCAGGAGAAGGGGAACAAGTGTGGCCAGAGAGCTGGAGCCCCACCACAGAGAACCAGCCCTGTGTTAGTCCAAGGAGGAGAATACAGCTGGTCAGTGCTGAGAAAGGCACAGTCTGCCCAACATGCCCCAGACGGCCACAACAGGGGAAATGGGAGTGAGTTACCTTGGGGGATGTTTAATTTAAACACTAAGAAAATGTGTCTAATGGTGAGGCTACTGAAGGAACAGAAGGAGCCTGGAGAGGTTGTGAAGTCTCCCTTGTCACATGCAATATTAGCAAAAATTGTTCAGGTGCTACAGAGATGGGTATTTGTATGTGTTGGGACACCAGGATGGGTTTGAGGCTTTCAAGGTCCCCAGCAATACTTTGTAGTGACTATTTCCTGAATTGAATCTGGGGCTTAATGCTTTCAATATCTATTTTTTCTTTTGTTTTCTCTGAAATGTAATTTATTGCAGTACTAATACCAGTTTAATGACTTTACTGGACCACTCACCTCTAATTTAGTTTCCTCACAGTGAAAACAGGGGTGGGGAACAAAAAAACCACCCTTACAAAATACATTTCCCTTCTCTGTAGAGCTAAAGTCTCCCTTCCCAGAGCCTAGGACATGTGCTAAATTAGAACAAATGGCCCCAGTTTTGAGACTGTGAGGCTTCAAGCAGAAAAACCTGGCTCATTTTCCAAAAGACAAAAAAGCTTCTCACTTTCTTAGAAATTATAAAAGACAAATAAAAACTCCAAATCCCAGAATTTACTGAGGGCAACGTTACAACAGCAAACGAGAGGATAGCAAAATGTAATCTGTTTACTAGCTCACACATATATTTAAGTCTCGTCACTGCAGAGTACTGATTGTATGGTTTAAGAACTGAACTTGGCATCGATGTAAACCTATTTACTTAAGTGTTCTTGTAAAACATTAACCCAAGGCAGTAGTGACTCAAAGCTTGGCAGATCCAGCAACACAGAGGACATATGAAAAGGGATTTTTTTTTTCTAATTGTTAATGTTATCTAAATCTTAGTTGATCAACCCCCTGATGACAACATTTTCTAGAATACCATGTGTGCCAGCTTCCAAAAACCTGCTACATATGATGGATAAAACTATCGATTGCTTAGTCAATTCTGCAGGGTTACAGGTGGGAAGGGAAAGATTTTCAGAAGACCTTGACTGCAGACAATTTATCTCTTGGAAGCAGGGTCCTTTTCTTTCCCTCACAGGAATGATCACAGAACTCTATCCTCTTCACTAAAGAGCTGCTATATCAAAAACATTTTGCTAATTTTGCAGGGTTTTTTTCAGGGTGGTTTTTTTCCCCCTCCAGAACGTGAGTTCTTCAATTACTGCAATTTAGTCAAAACATGTTTTTATAAATGTAACGCTTGCCAATACAGGACACTATTTTCCAAAAGAATGCTGCTCTGAGAGGAATTACAGTCCTTTTGCAATATCCAACTGCTGTAAAAATTCTTCATGATGTAGAATTATCTTCTACATGACTGTCTATTGCAGATCCTGAAAAAAACAACTCTCTTTATTTGATTGATAAATATATTGGTTCCCAGCAAAACTCCTATTTCAAGAACAAGGTCTTCACAACATAAAGACATAGAGATGACCATTATACAGAAGTGTCGTGGATCCACTTCACAGTGTTTTTTCATCAGTTTAAATACTGAAGTAGAAGCTTCCCATACTGTTGCAAGTGAGCACAACTGTTGTCTGGAAACTTTCCTCTTGAAGGTGACAGTGGCTATGAATTATACTTCAGTATGTCCACATCCCTGCCATTATTGAACATGGAATGATGAAGGTTGAAGAACGATGTAAGGAAAAATAACTTTACAAGCAACAGATTTGTTCTAATACTGGGTAAATCACGTTTCCTTTTGTATATGCCCGTTCAGTCAAGTGTTAAGTATTTTCTGAATTATAGAAGACATAACCCAGCTTCATCCCTTCTGGAAAGACAGGTACTAAATCATTTATAGGTTGAGTCGTCCACCAAGCCACTTACACAAAGTAATCTGCTATCCTGAAGCTTTCAGCAGACTTTCAAATGAGCTGAAGGAATTACTTTAAGTCAAACTCAGAAACACTGGGGAGCTGCAGAAGTACATCGAAAGAAGCTCTATTCTAAGGCATATTTTCTTTGAACAGGAAAACAAAGTCAGGTATTAGCATTAGATGTATGGGGCTGAAAGTCCACGCTCTTGTGGACTTGCATGTAAACAAAATCAAAGTATAAAGCAAAATTGTATGGACTGTTTAGAAGGGTTTCCTAAGGAAAAATAGACTTAGGCAATCATCCTGAGCTTGTGTGTGTGCATCCCCCTAATGACCTTGAAGCTACCAGAGAACGATGACAACAGACCATTGTATGGTGGGGTGGAGGTGGGGGTTCAATTGGTGTGCTGAGGGCAGGGCTGCCCTTCCGAGAGCCCGAGGGAGGCTGGAGGACCAACAGGATCCCAGCCAAGCTCAGCAAGGACCAAGGCAGAGCCCAGCAGCCAGACCACAATAACCCCCTGCAGCAATACGGGGAGGGGCATCACAAGGCTGCAGGAGATGGTCATGCTGCTATGGCAAGAGAATCTCAGAAAATGCGACTCAGCCAGGAAACTTGACAGCTCAAGGCCTTCAAGTGAAGAGGAGGTGGCAATATACATTCTTCCATTACATATCTCAGACACAAAATTGGTGTGTTTCCAATTTAGGAAGCAATTATAAACACTGACCAGAACAGTGGTGGCAAGTGACGTTAAGTGCAAGTAACAAAGGTGAGTGTGGCCAGAAAAAAGGACTACTTAAAAAGCCCAGAAATGTTGAGCAGGTCTTTTCCCATGTGAACTGAATGTGGCTTGTTTGTTTGTTTGTTTTTTGAAACACATTTCATTGACAAAAGCAACGCAATCTTGTTATTCCCCTATTCTTTGAAACCTGTGCAACTGTTTAAAAAAAAACAACTTTTTTCAGTTCCATCACCAGAAAAGGTTAAAATTTATCATTTGATCATAAATATGCTATGTCCATGCTATACCTGTGAATTCCTATGTTCACTAAGGAAACTAATAAAAACCTATACAAGCAGGGAAAAAAAAGCATCTAAAGTCCTGTCTCAGGCATGACATTTGAGGTGCAATGGAAGGCTACAGACCTCACTATCTTCCAACTTAAGAACTGAACATCTGAAACTCTGTTTATAGTTGATCCCCCGTCTGGAGAGCTGCAACTAGAAATCAAGAGGAACACTGCTAAAAGTTCCTTTAGAAGAAACATCCTAGTAGAACATTGTCCTCGCAACAAAAATCAGAAAAACAAAGCAGGTCAGCACAACATCCAGAACCAGTCCCTGCCACCTAGAAGAAGAAACTGCAGGAGAAATTGTAGATGTAAGTATTTATGCAACTCAAGTGATAGAAAAGAAACCTGAAAACATTTTCTGCTCCTTTTTTGGGGCAGAACTTAAGAAAAAGATTTACCATTGAGCATAATGAAGCAAACCACTGCCTAAATCTGTGAGGACAGAAAAAAACACCTCATACGTGTACCATGATACTGTCCCGGGTCAGCACCTGGCTCTGTGAAGTCAGTAGAGCACCTTGGCGAGATATCAAACCTGGGTATTTGTTTTATTGTTGAGTTAAGTTATACCTTATCCAATATAATAGACACAGAGTGCTGAAAAACTGTGTTTAAAAATAAACAAAATCAAACAGACTTCCCACACTCAAGAACAGTACCCTGTTCATTTAATCTCATATCTTGTTCAGAAAATATGGCTCATTGAATTACAAAAGTCTGCACATGTCAAGAATAATACTACACCAACACAGGATTTGCCATTTATGTGCCCTTGAAAAGGTAAAAAATAAATAAATTCAAGTCCTTTAATTAAGTGGGGCTGTCTGCACTGGGGCAGAGATTTCATCCTCTGAGCTGTATTTTTCTGTTGGAAATTCTATGTATTATCTAAACCTAGCAGCACTCTAAAGATGAAAAATATTCAAAATTCTGTTTTCACACCCAGACACGCATATGGTTATATTTCTAAATTACTTGCAAATTGTGAAATTTATCTTAATAACTAATCATTTTACACCGCGTGTTAGTACTCAAACGTATAAAACTGCATAATTATAACCACAGAGGATGATTTGTAAAGCTCTTTCTCTTTTCTTTTGGAGTGTTACCATCCTTTAAACCCTATAGATTCTGTGGAAGGAAACAGGTCAGCGAACGAGAACCAGAATCTGGCTCATACTTACCAGTCCACTTCAGGGCAATGGTCATTTGCCACCAGGAATACAGTTTGCCATACAGTTGCCATCAGCAGGAACCGCGTGGGCGAACAGCCTGCGAGACCGGGGCTGGGAATGGAGAACCTGTGGGTTACTGTGGGAACGGGCTCGCGAGTCCTGTGGGCTACCAAACCACAGAGCAGGGAAACAAAAAGTCATTAGTCTAGGTAGGGTTGGGTCTCTGGGTGGGGAAAGGGAAGAAAATAGCTTTTGGTATCAAAGAGAAACCCTCCTTTTTTTTTTTTTTTTTTTTTTTTTCTTTTTTCCTTTTTTCCTTTTCTATAGGAAATAAGCAAAAGCCAGCTTCAGAAAAAGCAAGAGAGAAATGTCTGTGTGTTTTGAGACTGGTGACTTGCACTGTGCTTTGGTACAGAATTCTCAGTACGAACAAATGTTTATAACGCAGATGTTCAAGCACTGATAAAACGAACAGCATGCTGGGTCAACAGCCAACGGCTAGAATAAGACAAAGTACTAACAAATTGTAATTTTTAGGCCTGTACACGTGCTTAGTTTGCACAGTCATCACAAATCATATAATGGGCTCCATGCAGCATCCCCACTCTTATTTTCCTGATACCATACATGCAATGCATCTGTCACTGTGCTATTAACACCTTGTTGCTGTGTATCTCAGTGGAAAGACATTGAATTAAAGACTTTGAAGCCACCTCGTTAACCTTATGTTGCGTAACATTCCCGCTAACACTAATGACCACAGACAAGTATCAGTTTGTATGAATGTGATACTGCTTATATGAGACTAGATAAAATCCAACACACTACGCCAAGTTTCTATTTTCTCTAATGTAATCTGATGTTCTCTCCTTAGAGTCAGAGAAACGTGTATCTTTAAGACGTTTTATATATGTATTCTAATCAGCACCGAGCTCCTTAATTATCCTTGAAATTTGTGTTGGTAAAATTCTTTAAGATGCTATTGTCATTGCAGCCAGTGGAAATGTAGGAAGAAGATAAGCAACCATCAGTCTCAAAACATGAATCCGTTCCTCAGGCATCAGGATCACTAATTATTATGTCGAGAATGTAAGATCAGAGCAACTGACTATCGAGCAGATAGGAGAGGAACAAAACTTGCCATAATTCAGAAACATAAATAGTTAAAATAATACATAGTTTAGATTTGCATAAATTAAAACAAAGCCTTCTCAGCAGAAACCATCTCTTTATACTAAGTCACGTTAAGGCTCAAGAACTAATGCTACTGATATGTAGGAGAAATCATGCCCTAAGATTTCTAGACAACAGGTTGTCGATGAGGTGGTGTGATTAAGGGGGTGAAGACAGAGCCAGATGCATCTGTCTGCCAGACTGGTGGATCCTGAGCTCATCTCCCCAGGATTTCCTGAGGAGGTAGGGAAACGATGGAAGGGATAAGAGACCCTAAAATGGAAGAGGGGGATTTTCTCTGCCTCTCTTTGATGTCAGAATCTAAAATCTAGAGAAAGTCATCTCATATCAACTGTGCTAATTCTGCTACTATTGTGCAGTAAAGCCTTGTGACACAAGTCCTGAAAAATAGCGTGGGTTTGGTTTTGGTTTTTTCTTTTTAGTATTCCTGACTTACTCTATCAAAAGTGTGATTATTAAATAATTAGGAAAAAAAGGTAGAATGTGTTACAGAATATTGATTTAGGAGGATGATTTTAATCTTTGATATGAGAGAAAAAATATCCAAGAGTAAGGCAGGAATATTAGAAACAGCTGCTACTCATGTAATTATGGAATAAAGCATTTCACCCTGTTTTCTTCTCCAAACATAACTATAATAGAAGACAGACACTGTGAATATCAAAACAACAGCAAGGCTTTGCGATGTTCTTTTTATATTTCTATAGAGATGAAAGGTCATATAGGCAATAGTTAAATCCTAAGTACATGAAACTATTTAAACACCATTTGTGTTTGAAAAGGTTTTCCAATTGAAGTTTTCAGAATCTGTGGAAACTTCAGAACCTTGTTTTTCCTTTCCATTAAGAAAGCAAACCAAGTACACAAAAATATGAGGTATTTTCTGCATGCAGGAAACTTAGCTGGTTATTCAGCACTACTGAGCATGCTTTTAATTTTCTGTAACCTACCTAGAAGTAAACTTAACGAAAAAAAGAAAAAGAGAAAAAGAGAAAAAGAGAAAAAGAGAAAAAGAGAAAAAGAGAAAAAGAGAAAAAGAGAAAAAGAGAAAAAAAGAAAAAGAGAAAGAGAAAGAGAAAAAGAAAAAGAAAAAAGAAACCTCATCTAGCAGTGGTTTCTGCCAGGAACTCCTCCCTTCTTATTTCAGCCAATAACCACAATCAGCTGCTGCACTAGCACAAGGCACAGAGCAGGGCAGACAAATTAGGAAACCAATAACCAATTTAACCAAAACCCATGCAATAACTACATGTGCTTACACTGAACTAAGTTACTCTCACCACCTTCAGCGAACTTTCCACCACTCCTTGAAGTTCATTCCCTAACAAGTGCGACACCTAAATGGTCCACCTCATCTTCCACCTCGGCCCTAGCAGTCCCCAGAGGGGCCAGATCCCTGCAGATGGCTATGGAGAGCGTAACACCAAAGTCAGGTGCTTTTGAGCCTGCTAAACTCGCATCCCTTTCTCAATCGTCCATGGTGCTTTTGAGAGGAGCTCAACAAAGGCTCCAGGAGTTCTCCTCACATCACAGATCGATCAGCCAAGATGCTTTCAGGCAGTCCCTTTGTGTAACTACACCTAAATGCACACAGGTAAGTTCCAGCAGCTTGTTATTAGCTTGAAGTTTAGGAAGGCTTAAATTATAATGAGCTTAAACTTTGGTTTTTCCAAGTTTTCAGAAGAGGCAACGTAACTGAAGTCAGGAAGGACATAAAATCCATCAAGGTAACACTGGCAGCAACGTTTTGTTGCCACTGGAACTGACTTCAGTATATACTGCAAAGTAAATCAGACAGATCTTTTTGGTTTGGGAACCACAAAGTTGATCCAGCCTGTAGTCTTAATTCCTATTTGCACACTAGTCACAGGAACTCTGACTGAATTCCAGGCTTCATCTCCAATTGGTGAGGCTACTGCTTAGGAAAACACTTTTACTTAAAGGTGAGCAAATTTAATGAAGGCATCCCCAAAAAACACAGAACCATACTACACCATCCATTTTCCCAGTGCAATGGCACTTCTGGTACGGACATATAGAATGCTAAAACAATTATCAGCATGGAAATGCAAAATGCTAAAGCAATTACCGTTTTCAGACAAGGTCAATGTCTTAAACTTTCCATCAACTTCAAAGGGACCAAGATTTCACCTGTTTTTCTAATTACAGAAGTATTTTCAAAACAGAAGTAGGAAAAGATATTAGGGGAGAGGAGCCTGAGGGCAGATCAGTTCCTCACATTTCACAGAATCACAGAATCTTAGTGGTTGGAAGGGACCTCCGAGATCATCAAGTCCAACCACATAAAAAACCAAAACCAAAACCAAAACCAAAACCACACACAACCAAACAAAAAACA
>JAHREE010000095.1:2833052-2941359 GCA_033628505.1 Tringa tobata | reverse complement strand
TTGGGAGAAGAGGCCAACCCCCACCTCTCTACAGCCTCCTTTCAGGTAGTTGTAGAGGGCAATGAGGTCTCCCCTCAGCCTCCTCTTCTCCAAACTAAACATGCCCAGTTCCCTCAGCCTCTCCAGATCCCTCACCAGCTTGGTGGCTCTCCTCTGGACACGCTCCAGCACTTCAATGTCTTTCCTGTAGAGGGGCCCAAAACTGAACACAGCACTCGAGGTGAGGCCTCACCAGTGCTGAGTACAGAGGCATTTTTCTCATTACCTTCCTATAGTTGCTCTCAAAAGTCTGACATTACTTCTCTGAAATTTTTTTTCCAGAATGATTTTTAAGAAATTCTCACAAAAACATTAAAATACCAGTGAACAATTGATTTTTTAAAAATTTTTGATTGACAGCTGTCCTCTTCCTTCTCCCTCCCCCAACATGGCCGTTTTGTTTATAACCCCCTCCTCCTCCTTCTCCCCACAGCTCACAGGTAATTCCTTTCCCTCCGTGTCACCTGCTAATCTTCTCTCTTCTGCTTTCACTCAGTCTTCTCCCTTTCATCTTCTTATTCTTGTCCTCTCTGACCTACCTTAGAAACAAACACCTATTTTATCTCTTTGTAACATCCAAAAGCTGTTCTCCCTCCCACCCTGCCTTGTTTGTGAGGAACTTTCAGATTCTATAGTTGAATGTTAACAGATAGCTGTCTTCTGGTGATGGAACTGAATCGCTGCATCAACTCTAATTAATCTAGATTAATTCAGATCCTGAAAACTAGGCCAGTTCTCATTTAAATGAACTAAATCTATATGCAACTATGTCTAACACATTTCATTCATATTTTTTGGCCTCCGAATATTTGGAAGTGTGTTGGAATATGCTACCTCGTTTCACTTCAGCCCTTAAAACAAAATTACTCGGGCAGCAACTGATTTTTGAAACAGAGTCAGGATGGCCTGAGGACCAACACACCATGCTCACCTTCAGGGGACCACAGCTGATAAGAAGGGGAAGGCAGAAAAACCAAAAAAATACAATCAACAAATACACAATGACAGTTCCCACATATAATTTAAACCAGAAGAGAACTAAAGTAAGGAGGAGACCCCTCTAACATTTCTGAGTTGTTCTTCAAACTGCATTAAATTTGGGAACTAGAAGGCAAACAGAAGCTCAATTTTGTTAGTCCTGCAGAGATTCTCCTTCATTTAGTACTTTGAACGCTAGGCAACAATTTACTTACCATGAACTATTATATTCACTGTATAGATTTAAACAGACACAAAAATCTCTGCAATATCACGAGTTAGTCATCTCCTTTGCAACTCACGCTGCTAACCCCCAGGTCTTTGGGTTTATGAGATCAGGTTGCTGCTTCTAGGATCAACTGCAAAACAGCTAATCTCCCATCTATAAGATTACTTTTAATGAATGCATTAACCACTTTATGCAGAAATACATCTACCTGTATCATCAATTAATGTGAACAGATGAACAGTTGATAAAGGATGCAGTTATACAAAAATACAATAATATTTTGACATTTATTACATTACTGTTAACTGACATGAACATAAAACTCCCTTTAAAAATAGAAATCTTTGAGAAATCACAAGAACAAAGAGCTTTTAAAAACATTTTATGTAGCACTGTATTTCACTCTGCATAGAATGTTATATAAATACCTAGAAGGGAAAAATGTTATTTTAAAAAAACAAAGCAGGATAAATATTTTTTTCAGATAATCTAACCAGTTTTTATACAAAGATTGTAGATTTTTAAGAAAAAATATTTGCTTTTCTGAAAATATCAAGTTTCACTTCAATTGTACATTTATAAATCAGATGAACATGGAAAGAACTATTTAATATTAGTGTATGAACTGTCAAAGAAAAAAAGTAGGGAAAACCCTGTGCAGTATTGAGACCAGGATTATAAATTTGAATCCCTAGTGTGCATGCTCTGTAATCACAGTTCAAAAAAACCAAAGTAAAATAAAGAAATAAATCAAATCTGTTGAGCAGGTGATGAATAGTTACTTTGCTGACTCATTCCAGCTGTATACACCGGTGCCAACGAAGGGAGCGCCCACGGTTGAAGTCAGCAGTGATGGAGGTGAGGGGAACGGACCACAGACCCTTTCAGAGGCATCTCTTCGATCAACCTGCTGCTAAATCAGTGCCTACTGTCAATCAAAGACTGCGATTACCACACTCTATGGCTTAATAGACTTAGTTCCGAAATTTTCCAGCAGATGTCCTCACAGGGCAGTCGTGTCAGGGAAGGTTAGCGATGTCACCACTTAAAATTTAAAACTGAGATGGGGAGGAAAACAGACTTAAAATAAGCATGATAAAAATATATAGGCACACAAATTCAAAGTATTTAATTTATTCTCAAGTGCCAAACTTAAAAACATAGGCAGCACATTAAAAAAAAAAAAGCAGGACAGGCTGTCATCTTAAAAACTGAAAGAAAAAAAAAAGTCAACCGAACAAGTCCATAGGTAGCACATCTGTTTACAATTTGTTAGGTAACTCTTACATCTCACTTATAAGCAAAACAGAAGGTTCAAAAATTGATGGTGAAAAGCACAAGCACAAGGAAAACAGCATAAAGACTCTAATCCTGTCCTTCTCCCTTCGTTTCATGTTAAAATTGACACTAATTTTATTGTGCGCAGAGAGCTGAAGCGCAGCTTTCTGCACCACTCCCCACTGGCATTGACATACAAACGTTGTCACAAAGTTGGTATTCTTGGAAGCATAAAGTCCCTCAGGTATTTCAGGGAGACTTAAAATAACAATTTCCTTAAAATAGTCACCCTCATCATTGCTGCTACAAGTAGAAAGTTTTGATACCACGTCCTCCTATGTACTAAGTAATGCATTCATAGTTAACTACCCACAGACACTTAGGAGATCATGATTCAGTCAAGTACTGGTCTACAAACTCCAAGCTGGGATTTCTTTACCCAGGTCTAGGAGACCAGTATCTCCACCTCTCAATCCATCACCTGCTTTAACACAGACATTCATGGCTTCATACAGAAGCCACATCAGGGAAAGATGAAATCAAGAAGATGAGCATCACCAGCTCTTCTTCAAAAGCAGACACAGAAACAAGTGCCGATACTTAGGGCTTATTGGGAGACCAGCCAAGTGGGACGCGTCAGTCACTACGGTTTGGCTGGTGGAAAGAACTCGAGAGTGTCCCAGCTTCAGGAAAACGCTGGGAGGGTGGCTCCAGTAAGTGGGACAGACTTGTCTGCCAGCGGTTCTTTGGTGGATCCATTACGGCACTTACAGTCAGAAAGTGTTGCTATGTTCTACACACAGAATTAGGTCAAAGCCAACATCATCAATTATAGAAACGGATTGCTTATGAAATCTTAGAGGAGAAGGGGTTTAGCAGTATCTCTGAGGCTTCAATAGCATGGGTGACTGATTGTCCTCAATTTCAACAATGAAAGTAAAACCAAAAAGATTTTTAGCTTGGTGTCGGTGAACGACCATGTTGAACAATACAGAACTCTTAAATTTCTTAACTGGTGAACACTTTGATGCCATAGAAGCACCAGATAAAGCACATTCTGCACTTAGTTTGTCCTGAGAAAAGAAGAATCCAGGTTCCACATCCTGAAAAGCATGGTAAATACAGTATTAAAGCTATTAAACTTTATCATGTTAAGGTTCTCTTCAGCTACCACGAAAAATAATTATAAATATCTCTTTAACCTTGTAATTGTGCTTTACTTAAAAAAAAAAAAAAAGGCCCAGAGGAATTCTATGAAATCAAGATTTCCATTTAAAATATTAAAGGACAAATTCAAATGAAGGATGATGGCTGGGGGCAGCAGCTACAGCCTACTGTCAACCATTTCAGATTACTTCACCAAGCTGTCTGCCTTTGCCTTGAATCTGAAGCCCCTCACCCTTAATCCATATGATAAGGAACACAGAATTACAGTCCAAGCAGAGGCGAACTCTACTGTTTCCAAATAAATACTTCTTATGGGAACAAATGTACATCTGAAACAAAACCACAAACGATGCGGAAGCAATCCTAATTGTAAACAGCTCTTTCTCTATAGCTCTGGTTTCATTATGTAAACATATTCCAGTCAAATCTTTACAAACTATGTCAACAAGTCATGATTTCCCCCTCTTTCCCCAGGAAAACTGTGCAAGGATAACTGTACACGTGTCCAAGAAATAGAGGATGTCATTTTATTGGAGGTCCACAGGTAATTGTATCACATTAGGGAATGGAAGAATCTCGTGGTATGGCACAACACAATACCTCACTCTAAACACTTAAACAGAAGGTTAAATGATATGCAACATGATCAAATCAGTAACTCTCCATCTTCTAGGCACCACTGATTAATTTAAAATAAACTTTAATAAATTGAAAAAATAATATAGTCCATTAATTCGTCTGTTGCACTGTCTTTAAATGAAACAGCACTTTGAAAGTCACAAATAAAAAAGCAGCACTTTCTCTTAATACCAACACCACTGTAACACATACTGTAGCGTGGCATGCAAATCCATATCTGCAGTCTTTTTTTTTTTTTTTTTTTTTTTTGTATTAACAAATGGAATGGTAGTTTCCTATCTCAAATATTAGTAGCATAACATGTAAGTGCAGATCATTCTGGCCACAAGTGTGGTAAGCCTTAACAAGTGTGTATTACAAGAGCATAGAACACAGAGCATGACACTTACATCCAAGAATCTCTCTCTTTTGGACTGTACATGGCGTTTGTTACAGGTTGACTTCCAACTTGCTGTACCCAAGCTCCTGGAAACAAGGTTACTGACCATTTCTGGTTTTGCTTAAAAATAAAACGCAGTCACCGTCAAAGCACAACCACTAACAACCTGGTCAAAAAAATGCCATGGCTCCATGGAAAAAAAAAATAACTTGTCTTTTTAGTAGACTCCATGACGCGATAAAGTCTCCATTATAGGCATGTTAACGAAGTCTTGCAGTGGTACTGCAGCGTCATTCCTGTTAAGAAGAGATTTGAATAGACACCGAGAAACGGTGCAGCGTTCAAAAAAAAAAAAGAAAGAAAAGAGCTGTTCAAACTGAGCTAAGCTTCACGAGACCACGTACTGAGTCTTCATGCAATGAATCCTGGCTGGCTAGACTCAGGACGTGCATTGTATGGCTGTGTGTAATAGGACTTCCACTTGGCAGCATCCCAGGGGGTGACGGAGCTTCTTCAGGAGTGAGAAACTGATGGCCTTCGTGTTCCTCTTTTAATGGGATCATGTCTGTCAAACCTGTGTCTGATGTGAGATTTGGCATAGAAGATGGTGGTGTTGGTTGCCCTAGCGTTAGAGTTGCGCAAGGCCCACTGATAGTAGTCTTTCCTGGTAAAGGTAGCTCTTCACTAGTTATGCTTGGCTCACTCTGTAGTAGGGGGGTGGCAGCAGCCTGCAAAACGAATTTAGTGCTCTGAATGCACTGATCTTGGTCACACTGTAGAATGGAAGGGTGTCAAAATCATATAAGGCAAACAAAACAGAGAAAAAAAAAAAAAAAAGGAGGGGTGTGTGGAGAATACGGACAAAAAGGTATGGAAAAGAATGGGATGTGAAGAGAAAAAAAAGAAAGCCATTAGTATCATTCCATGGTTAGCCACCCAAAAATCCCACTGCATGCTGCCCGGAAAAAAAAAATAAGGTAGAAAAAAGCATGCATAACTGAGCCAGTGCTTCGGTTTACTATCAAAGTAAATTAAGATAAACATTTACAGTGTTCACTTAAAGGCTTCGGAAACCTCTAAAATAGTACTTTGTGAGTCCTGTAATTCAAATGCTTTGCTTATTCTTGCCTGAAACAATTTGGAAAGCCTAGCTGCACAGTCCACGTGCAACTAACTCAGCGGGCACCTCAAAACCTTCCCGATTCCCGGTGAGGTGAATCACTGCCACCCACTCATTCCAAGGATCCAAGGATCTTTCCAAGTTCAAAAGCACCAGGCAAGCGTCTTTTTCTACTTGGTCTTCACATGGAGGAATTAAGGTGCTACAGAAGTTTTCCAAGAACAAGAATTCCTTTGATGCAGGTGGTTTCATAAATATATAGCTGGCAATACAGCCTCTATGAGCAAAAATTTCCCTCCCTCCCTATTTAATACATTATATATGTACTTTAGAGAATATACTACACTGTACTCAATGCTCCAGAGGAGTGTAGAAATTAGGCAGCACTGCAGAGGCATTAATTGGATATCAACTTTCATGATTTTTTAGGCTGTTCATTGATTATTTTAATTTTGACAATGTGGAGAATCAAGGTACAAAACACTAGTTTTTTGGCAAGCACTTTCACAATAACAAGCCAAATTCAGCATTATATAAATCCAATTAAGCTCAGTGAGTATTACCAGGAACACTTTTAGCTCTACCTCATTCCTGAAAACTGTTTATACAAAATTATCATTCATTCCTTGAGATGACAAGACAGGTAGGTGTCTCAATAATGTCCAGCTCGCTAAGTGGGCAGTACACCTACCACCAAGTTAAGTTTCTTTAATGCAAACTGACATGATTTTTGAGAGCTTCCAAGGACAACACATATTTAATTCATAGCCTGAGCAGTTACAACATCTGCAGATTTTTAAAATCCTGTTAGATTCATTTGCCATACTACTGTTCTGCTGTGCAAGAGAAACACTGCAGTCAATGAAAACAAATCCAAGGCAGCAAAGAAAAACTGGAAGCAAGCAAGCAGAATAGAAAAATATATCCAGAAGAAAGATAGGCCTATTCACAGTCAATGCTGACTTCATGACTGATTTCTTTCTATATCAAATTACTGCAAGACATTACAAATCCAACATCTATTCAAGATATTCCTGGTCATAATCACTGCTAGTAACGTTACAGCAATTCCCTAAAACGCCCATTTGAGTTTAATAAGCCACTGTGATATGCTCTATGCAAACTCATGGAAATACTTCTGCTTCCTTTACTGCATGATGAAAACCATCCCTATGAATCCTTCTTCTGATATTTACAGGTCCTCCAGTTCCACCACTGAATGCTGGATGCACATGCATTACACTCAGAAAGCGGGCAAGCAGACCACTCGGTCACAGTAGACAGGTAATACTTTAAACACCTCTAAGTGGTTTAGGACTCTCAAACCAACTGCTTTTTGACAGGCAGAAATCTGATCCTTACTCAGTTACATATTTTCCAACACTTATGCTTCTCAGAAAGATTATTCCGTGTCACATAAACTGAGTTTATACATGTTGCAACCATTTTTTCCCCCACAAAATGATGAACAGCCCCAGCCAAACAATTGACGTGGTCCCGTATCATTTCAGAGGGATTACTCACAGGCTTAAAGCCAAAACCTTGCACGAGCACCTCACTAAGAAGAAAACTGTCAGCATCTTTTAAAGTCAAGCTTTCCATTAGTAATTCAGTGTGAATAACTCATTCTTGATTAATATGCTGTTATTCACGCCTGCTTATTTCAATTAAACTATAGCCCTTCAACCAACCTTACTAGGCATAGTAAATCTGTTAACTGAATTTTCAAACTTCAAAAAGACGAACAAAATCCATCTTCTCTGAAAAGCAACAGCCAAGGAACGTGTTAAATAACAAAGGAATGCCTATAACCACGGGGGTACATTGAAAACAAATAATGTTAGCAGCTGACTTATTGCTTTAGTGAAACTTCAGCACTGATCTTCCAAAGGAAATCATTAATGTGTTCCAGGCACTACAAGCACACCGTTTTAAATTAGCTAAAGATAATTTACTTGAACTCATTGTATAGTCTGAACTCATTTTCTTCTTACCGAACTCTAGTGCATTTCAATGAATCAATATCAAAAAGATAAAGTAGCCTCATAGAGCTCCATTAAACAGAGTGTTATAAAACTTTTTCAGGTGCTGCCTATCTCTTCTTCACTTTCCATGCACTTGTCACTTCCCTAAAGCCTCTCTTATTCAGATGCTTTTCAGGTTTTCTTTTTTGTTCTGTTAAACAGCGGTCAACATGAAATATCTTAGGAAAATTCAGGCTGTAAGCAGCTTTCAAAAGTGACTAAAATAGGGTTAATACTAGAAAAGGCAGATGTGTTCAATGGAGCTCTCAAAACATCTGATAAAAACAAGACATACTATACAGGTAGACTGTTCTTCAGTCTAAAAAGCCGACACAAAACTAAACAAGGAAATGAGATCTGTTTATAGGGCTATGATGGAGGATTTTCCTTGATTCTGTATTTCACTCTTAACTAAATTAAATTCAGGGCCAAAAGTCTCAGCAGCTGTTAATCACATGAATTATTCAACGCCAGCATTTCAAATGAAATAAAAAAGCCTATGATTGCAACAGAAAGGAAGCCAAGCACTGGAATCTAAATAGCTAAAAATCTACTCTAGGAATTATTCTACCACTACCTTCTTTCTTCAGATCTACTGATTATTTTTTTTCACTTACAATTTCCACTGTTTCAGAGGAACAGCAGATTCTGAAGGTAAAACAAGTTTAATAAGTTCTACAAGTACAGAAGTTCAGTTATATATGTGCATAGAATTTTTTAGCCATCTCTGTATTTATTTTCACATCAAAAGGCACAAATTAAAGCAAGTTAGACAATACCTAAAATTCTGTGTTTATTTCACAAATTATAAATACAAACAACTCAGGAAACAATAATTTTCATTATTTTTCCTGAAGAAAATCTGATTTTTTTTCTAAGCTACACAGAATATACATGTTAACATAGGTGATGTACATGGCAATATATTGTTCACATTTCTAATGGCAAAGCCAGAGATTATTTACTTTGAATTTTAAATTAACGGTGTTAAAATTTTTCTAAACACTGGTAATATTAAAGAATTGTTACAGTTCTCAGAAGATGGAGAAAAGAAGGTTGAATTATCTCAGCATCTCTGAATACAGTACAAACACCAAAAAGTTTGGAGGAGACTGACAGCACCGAATGACAGTGCTATGAAGAAACAGAAAGGATGCTGAAATGCCAGACTAGATCAAGTCAATGCCTCCACCAGCAAATAGTACAGTACAGAGTAGATCTATGAAGAGAAACGCTTCTGAAGCCTCTAAAAAATTCAGAATTCCTCTTCCAGGGATTTTACTTCAGACTAGCTACTGTTTGTTCTTATGGACTGAATGTCTGTGAGTGGTTAAAGCATGTTGGGTTCGCTATGGGAGCACATCTTCTGAACGAAATCTAGTTCATGTGCTCTGATACTGCTCTGCAATGTGAAAAAAAAAAATGCAGTAAATATACACAGTTGAAAGGATTGCTTCAAAAACATACCTGAAACCAAAGGAAAATCCTGGTGTTTATTTACTGCATGTGCCCTTAACACATTTTAACTGTGAAGTAAAATGCGTTCATGAAAATCCTCTATCAACCTTGACTGTAGTAATGTTGACATGATAAGAGCCCTAAGTTCTGTTTCAGGTAATGATAAATTAAATTTGAAATACTACAGAAAATATGCAAGGAAACACACTTGTAAAACTGCCAGCAAAGTGGGGCTCCTATCCTTGTTGATCCATTTACTGTCACGATAGAAATACTTGCTCCTAATGATGAGAATATGAAAAGCAAAGGAAGAAACATGCTAGGATGGGGAGAGTCAATGTTTCCTGGATCAGCTGGATTCCTGTTTCCAGATCAGTGCTAGAAATATTGATGTGAGCACTTGGGAGAGGACTTTCCTGCACACCTTGCTGGTAACGAATGTTGCGTGTGCACCGTTAGGGTTCCTACAATTTTCAGTAGTATGTATAAGAAAACAAACACTCTAACTAAAGAATTTGCATCCAGGAAAGGAAAGGGAGAACTGGAAATAGGGGAATTTGGCACACAAAGAATTACCTAAGCACTGAAGAGGAGATGCCTTGGAGTACAAGTGAATTTCTTAAAAACAAAGAAATGAACCTGTCCTGACACAGAGACAGATAGAAGTAAAATCTATCACTTTATAAGGCATCAGAGAATTTCTAGAGACATCATAGTAAAAATAAACCAAACTAATTCCACTAAAAAAAGTGCATGGAGTGAGATAGATTCTGCGTTTCTCCATAATGGATTACTTACTAATGAATAAAATACCCTGTAACAAAACCCAAGAATCAACTCAGGCTTCCTTAAAAAAAGTTAAGTACTATAAAAGTGCAGATCCAGGTAATGATAGCTGATGGGTTTACGGTGAAATAAGAACTTTTTTTCAGAATAAAAAGAAAGTAAACCTTAAAATAAAAGAGGAAGAAAGAAAGAATAAAATACAGAGAAAATTACAATTTTATAATGGGTCAGATACTGTGTTTCATGCAAAAAAATTCTTAAGAATGAGAAGAGAAATACTTGGGCAATCAAACTAATGAAGAGCTTGTAAAAATAATCAGCAATAACATGAAATAGGGAAATACTTTGGAAATATCAGATCTACAGTTCATGAGCTCCAAGTGAACATACTTGTCACATGGATAAGGGTATTAAGAAGACAGCTAATGAATTTACCAGATTAATTTTAAATTATATTGGAAAATACATTAAAAGTCTCTTTAATCTCTCTTCAAAAAAGTAAATATAACTTCACCTTTTAGTAATAATGTGAAGAATAAGTACTAAGGAGAGACCAGGAGAAAAAGCTCTTTTATAAATATCTAGGAAAAAATTAAAATCATAATATGGATCTATGAAGCACTGATTATAGCAACAACCCTGACTACCTGAGATTGTGACAAACTGAGTCACTAGCACGAGTACGGTAGCTCCTATATCAAATATTCAGAGTCTCAAAGGCAAAATTACCACAAAAGCTGTTAAATTATAAAAATAGTGCCCCAGAAATGGTATCCTGAATAAGAGATAATGTATTGCACTGAAAACAAGTGTCTGGCAAGTTTAAACTTAACCTGATATTTATTTTGAGCTTAAATGCAAAAAGGATGCTATGCTAAGGGATATATTAAAATAAATGAAAGCAAAATATAATACTACGCAACCCAGAGAGATTTAAAGAATGATGAAAGGCTAGTTGGGTGAGGCACAAGAATTCTATTTAGAAAGACACAAGTCACTGAGCCAAAGGTTTGAGGAAGGAAAGAGAAGGAAAGGAAAGGAAAGAGGGAAGGAATAAGAGAAGACAAGTGTGTGAGAAGATGCTCATTAAAATCCAATTAATATCAATGGGCAGGAGAGACATTTTAGCACGCAATATGGATTAAGTAATATAACATCTAGACATTAAGATTCAATTTAGAGATAAGAGGATGTAATGCATTCTGGAAAAAAATCCAAGGGGACACACCATAAAGGTGTACTGGAACACACTTCAGATTTCTATATAAGTTATTTCCCGTACTCGGAGGTGTTAAACTTGCTAAAATAGTGTAATTATCTCTGATGACATCTAAATGGCTAAACCCCTGCCATTTAAAAGGTATTTATGAACTATGACTGTGATCTACACATGGTTTTAAGTCAAGAAATTTCATTTTTCCTGTCCTCATCCGAAACCATAATAATACATGCTGCAGTAGCAGATACATCCCCTTCAAACTTGCCAATGCTTCGTGGTCCACCCACCTCAGCTCTAAGAAAGCATTTTTCATTTTATGCCTCTGCCTTTTTCCCAAGCGCTATGCAACCTTCCAGAAAGGAAGACTGAATCACATTCCATCTTTTGCCTAACCTTTGTCAGTGAAGACACGAGGCAAAAAGGAAACCTTGTCTTCCATGACTTTGCCTCTACTGTTTCGTTTCCACCAGAGCCTTTGAGCCAAAAGGAAAGGAAATGTTGATGTTTGCATCTGAATTTCTAGCAAGGGGGATTCTAGAGACTTGCAGAGATTCCTCCACTAAAAAAAACCCAAAACAACCAAATAAAAAAAACACCCAACCAAAAAATCAAACAATGGGATGCTGCAAGCTTTGCTTTACTTCTGCCATAAAGTGTCCTCCACTGCCTCTCACTCAAGAAGCTTCCACAGTCCCTTTCAGGGGAGAACAAGTGAATGGCTGGGGTTCCTAGTGTTCCTGTTCCTAAATGACTTCTTCAGAATCTAAGGTTGTGTACTGGGGAGAAAGTTGAGAGAAACAGCCTGGAAAAGTACTAGGGGTCACTTTATGGGGAAAAGTTTAAAATAGAATGATGAAGTTTTACTTGATTTCTGTCTAAATTTAAATCAGAACAGGAAATCTGGTAACTGAAGAGAATGGCTGAAGAAAACAACTAAGCTAGCAGTAAGGTGAATTAATTTTGGTAGAAAAAAAGGAAGTCTTTTATCTGGATGTGATTGAAATCTTAACTGTGAAACAAGGAAATCAGGTTTGTTGTTTGCTGCTTTATGAGGCAGAAGAGACGAGAACCTGAAAGTAGGCACAGTCTAGTGAAAAGGAGAAAAATGTTTATCTTAGAATACAGGAAGAGGGAAATGGGAAACAAGAACAAATCAGAGGCAAAGTTATGTCCCACTGCATTTTCCAGCAGGAAATGAATTTAAAATTTCTTATGTTTCAAACAACTCAGGAAAGAATGCAAGATTTTAAATAGGGAAAATAGTGCTAGAGAGACTGGGAAACTAAGCGGGTCTTTAACAGTTTGCAACAAAACTTAAGGGAGAAAATTTAATGCTGATATAGCCAGCTGCCACTAGAAGACAATTAGTCTTGGATATAGACCAAGAATAATACCCTGAGAAAAATGGCATCACAGTCTTAAAGATATTCCTCAATATCAAACATGATGTATTACATTTTTCAAGCTTTTTCTGAGGGACCATTTTCAGGAATGAAAACTGCACATTTCCAAGTGACACTGATAACTGTTAAAGAACTCAAACCTTTCCCAGATCAAGTAGTGTGATGTTCTAAAATGTAAGAAGTTCAAATCCTTGAAGAACTTGCATAATTACAGATAATACACTCTAAAATCATAGCAGCTACCTGTTTGACTTAAAAGTAATACTGTAGCAGATCTCTCCATTTCTAGAAACAAATTCAGTCAATTTTCTATCAAACTGACACAAGATTTTCTCATTAATATCTAGCAATAATGACAGTGTCTTCTTACAATGCAGGTATAATTCTTATAATGTTAAGGTAATTTAATGTCAGAGACTTATTGTGGGTATAATGATCCTCACAAATAAGAAGCCTTGACAGAGTCAGAAAGTTTGGTTAATCCCTGAAAGACCTCAGGCTATTTCTAAGGTTTGCTTTCTTTTTTTTTCTTTTTTAGTCTTTTCAGAGTTACATAATTTTTTTTTTAGTAAAATTTGCATAGAGCATTACCTTGTTCTGCACAACTACCTCACAGAAGACTTAGAGTTAATACTGTGTCTCTAATACATTTTTTTTTCATGAAGGAGACTAACAAATCTTCTATTTAGTTCTCAAAATAGTAAGCAACAACAGCTTAGGAACTACAGCAAAATTTTTATACCAGTTTATCAGTGACACTAAAACTAATCTGTCTGGGAAGAGACAGATTTTTTCTGTCTCTCTTCTTCTTTTGTTCAAAAGAAAGGCTGAATTATGTCAGAAGGCCTTGTGGTCGCCTCTTTTTTGGCAGAGGAAGGGCGTCCATAACTCATGGCTTCTTTGACAAAGTCTTAGAACCCACATAATATGAAGATATGTGGACAACAATTCAGAAATAGGCACATATGTAAGATGCTTGCCTTTGGAAAAGGATCTCTTTCCAGTTATTCTTTTCTTCTTGGCACTGGAAATCCTATCTTCCATTATGATAGCCAATGCTACCAGCAAAAAACAAAGTAAAAACTATAGGCACAGTTTCAGAGAGAGCTTTTGTTGTAACAATCCAGTTGCCATTTTTTGATCATTGGAAGTTCAGTGTCCTCCTGCTCTTCCTTCAACACACTTCTCCCCTAGAAAACTCCTCTTTGTTCATCTTTGCTTTTGAAAACACATTGGTCTATGCAAAACCACAGTGCACAAGGAAAGAAGGAAACAGAGTATGAAGGAAGTGCCATACCAAATAACAATTAGCTGGAAAATGATGAACCAGAGCAAGTCCATGATACTTGAATATTCCAGTTCAAAACACAGCAGGTGTCAACAGTACAAGTCAAAATGCCAGTATATTCAATAAATCAACAGTGTAGAAAAGCCTCTCTCTTTTTAGAATCCATGAGCAATAACTATGACACTGTGTGAAACATACATTAAAAAGAGCCTTGAGGTTTTTTTTTCTTTACTGTTAATAAACAAGTCATTCCACCCAGAGTGTCAGCTGTATCCAGTTAGTTATTACTTGATTAGTTCACATGAAAGTGGAGAAGGAAAACATTCACAGGAATCTTGATGAACAACACTATGGGATGATTCCTACCATGTTGCTCTGAGATTGTGTGGCCCCGTACATAGTAATGCCATTTGATGGTCCTGCTAATTGCGGTGTATCTGGTTGTATAAATCCTCTTCTGTCAATTAAGCTAGGGAATAATCAAAATGGAGAGAGTTAGAGATATTTCTGATCAATAACTACCTCGTCTCAATAAAAAGAGAAAATATTCCTATCATATAACAGACCCTAACACCTCACCAATTCCTTCAAATGTCCCCTTTTATTCAACTGAAGTACAAGACTTCATTTGTACTCATTAACAAGGTAATTGTTTCCTTGTAGTACTACCCACCATACAGTCGTATGTACTGCTACTTTCCTCTATTTTTATCACAGACAAAAGATTTAGAAGCCGACCAGCAGACATGACAAAACCAACAATTTCAAACCGCAGGCGTGAAAACAAATTACAAAACTCACTAGTGCATTTTGAATCAGTGCCTATTTGAAGGTTCTTTTCTTATCAGTTTCCACACCTCAAAATTAAAGCTACTTAATCACAAAAGAAAAGAAAGAAAAGAAAGAAAAGAAAGAAAAGAAAGAAAAGAAAGAAAAGAAAGAAAAGAAAGAAAAGAAAGAAAAGAAAGAAAAGAAAGAAAAGAAAGAAAAGAAAGAAAAGAAAGAAAAGAAAGAGGAAGTCTTATTTAGACAACTTACCTGCCAGGTGTTTCATGGCAGCTACCTAACACTGCTCATAGTGCTGCACTATTCTTACCAAAGTGATGCACTCAGAGATGGAAATAAGAAGTTTTAAGAAAACGCTTCATGGGGAAATTAATAAAAATAAGCAAAGATCTAGATAAGATTATAAAAATAATAAATAGAATGGAAACATCTGACCTAACAAAAGATTTTGCTAAAATTCCACATATGATTTTACTCTCAATTTGAGAACTATAAACCACGCTTAGGTTCTTGTAATTAATTCTCATAAAAAGCTGAATGTACAGACTGAAGTACTATATTCTACATGTGTATGAGCTCATATCACTTCCATACAAAAAAACCACCCACGAAACGCAAACCAATAAAAACTTTTCTACTGTTTATGCTTCAATTCATTCAAAGGGTTTGGTTTTTTGTTTCTTTTTTTTTTTTTTTAAATTATACGTAGCTATTAATGATAGTTCCACATATTTGTAAGCATGGGCCAAAATGTTTTTTTTTTTTTTTTTCCCTATGTACCTGAATAATGTTACTTCCCATCTGGAAAAATACAAATTCTACCACAGGATATAAAATTTTATCTGCAGGGTTTAAAGTTCCCATTACTAACATAAAATGACAGGAATGCCTTAAAACACCTGAGAGATAAAGTCAGCACAGAACTGGTTTTATTTGCTGGTTTCTGGGACCTCTGAATTCGCTAAGGGTCAAGATTCAATTTTTAAATAGAAGAACAGGATGCTTGGAAAAAGGAAGGCGTTTCCCCCTGTCAAAAGTCAATGAGGTTTCCACCACTCAGAGACCAAGCTCTCTCCATGAAGTTCTGCAGAGCAGGTTTTTATGTACCTTCAAAACACTTAGAAATCCACCTGAGATTACAAACTGCCATGCGGAGAGCACTCCTTCAAAAATCAGATGCTTTAAAATAGGTACATGATTTATTATATCAGAAGACTATTCAGACCTATGCTGACAGCTATGGATCAAATTAAGATTTGAAAGTTACTGTTGAGGTCATGTAAAATGCATTCTGAATTTGGTAGCATAGGTTTAAAAATGAGAATCATCATCTTTAACAGAAGGGAGAAAAATTTGGATTATTTACAGATCTTCTCTTAATCTGCATTCCACTCTCAGAGGCACTTGAACATTTTGAATTTTAAGCTGTCATTTCTGCTAAACCACTTTATCAGAATTTAAGGAAAAAGATTAATATCTAGTGACTTGGGACAGAGCCAAGATTAAAAGTTTAAAAAAAAGTACGGTTATAATTTACATTTTACAGTTAGTACATTTTTACCATTGGTCACAAAATATCCCCCTGCAGAAACTCTACATATACTCTGGCATCTAAATAAGTTATGTTGCTATGTGGAATTTAGGAAAAAAATGAGCAAACTCTGCTGACGCACAGGAGCCAATGTTATTCTGGTCTATTGTGTGCTGCTACTTTTATCAGCCTAACCTGCTATTTCAAATACTGAGAAACATTATGTACTTTTAATAAAGATTTCCATTTGGAGTCAAACAAAATAATTTGAAGCATATATATTTTTATATGAAATATTTTCGTGAAAAACAAAATGGCACAATTAAAGGGTTGGTTTCAGGCACCATCCAGATAGGCAGGGAGCAGAAACAGGGTTACTCTTTCCCACCACAGGGAAAACAGTGTTAACCCCAGTATGTGGAAATCTTAACTCAGTTGTCTCCTTTGGAAAAGATCTCTTCTGTTGACCTTTGGCTGCTTATAGAAGAACCACCTTGGATATTCATAACAGCAAAGGCAGAAATCTCACTTCCAATGAAACACCTTAGCAACTGGACTATATTTTCTTTTGTCTCAACAGCTCTGATTCATAACTACGTAATTCCAGATAAAGCAAAACAGCTTCAACCAATGAGTGCACCACAAAAATAACGCGCAACATGTCAGCCACTTTCTACAAAGGAACTGGGTCTCTGTTGTACATGTAGTACGCAAACTACATAACCATGGACCATTGGAATAAGAACAGAGTTATGTCTTTCCTGCTGCCAGTTTTATTTCTCTAGTCTCAGCTCCGTCTTACATTTTGTTCAAGCTGAAAAGCCATTGCAACCTTGAATATGCAAATATTTTGGATTTCAAAAGTGAAAATGTATGCATCAAAAATTAATCCATTAAGCGTTCTCTGGAATTGCTCTGGTGTAAGACCTCCAAATTCAGTTTAATGTATATATGTTAACAGTATAAGAAAAAATACTGTTCATTTAAATTAAACAGTCCAGAGTGAAAAGACAAAACTGAACCATTATCAAACTAGTTGTAGAATTCAGGTTCCTAAACTCTTGTCACATCTGTTAGATATGTAAGAGTTAACACAACAGCTAACTGCTAGGAATTTTTTATTGCCAGAAGATATTAACTGCAGTGGCAAAGGTTCAAACAACAGATAAACAAGTCTATTTTCATTTCAGATGTCAACCTTAAATATATTTTACAGGATCCAATCACTAACTTAATTTAACCACAGTTTACCAACTTATCTCTTTACTGCTGAAGAAAAACTTAATTAAAGCTTGTAATAGAGAGTAAAACAAAGCTTTACGTCTGTTGAGTAAACTCAAGCAATCAGAAAGAAAATTTTTTCATCAATAATCACACGGCTTGATTTATACTAACAATATTTTTGATACTCTTACCTTGGAGAGAGGGGCCCACAGAGTGCAGCACAGCAATTTGTAAAGATGTTGCCATAACTGTATGGATTATAGTTCTCTTTACCTCTTTTATTTGACCACGATCCTTTAATCTGAAGAGATATGAACAAAATGCATCACATATAATACAATACAGAACATGGCTGAGATAAATCAAGGGTTACCAAAGCAGCAACATGCTACATCAGAGACAGACTAAAGAAAACCTATGATTCCAACTTTCCAAACAGTTCAGAGCTTTGGGCTGTTATGAAAGGCTGAACCCTAAAACCTTACAAGCACAGTAGGAATTTCAGCAGCTAAACATAATAGGGTAAGCATAATTTGACAAATATTATGGTATGTTCTACAGAAGAGGTTCAACTGCAACATACCAATAAAGGCAGTAACAGAACAGAACTTCTCCATGCTCTTGGGTAAGTTCTCAAACTGTGCCACACCACCCAACGTTACCTTCCCTCATGGCCACAAACAGCTCTAAAATATTACGAAGCAAGAGCAGTTATTACTACCTTTTAGCCCATATTATGTTTTCTTTTAGCCAGTCTTGCTTCTCTGCTTCTGCTTGAGACCCTGAGTAAAATGTCTTACTGTATTCAACTGGAAATGTATGCTTTAAATGAAATTACCAAACAGTTTAATTGAAATTCAGATGTGTTACACTGCTGCAGTTCCCTGCTATCTGACTTTCAACAATCCAGAAGAGACCTTTATTTGATGGGTGGAAACATGCTGGGTGCATCTAGAGAGGCAATGTTGGCCTAAATCTAACAACTAAGGAATACTGGAGTATCCCATCTTTCTTACTAATGAGGTAGATTCAAAGTCAGGCTACTTGCTTGGATACTTGATGCTGAGGCATAATTCTTTCTGAGCCCTGCTTGGTAAGTTTTTTTCTGGTTGATTGGTATTTGTTGTAAAATTTACAGTTTTAACCGTGATCTTAAACAGTAACAAAACGTGTTTGACAGTCCCAAAGATGCTACTTTTACATTTGCTAGATACCTATGAAAAAAAGGCACAAGAAATGACAATAAAATAATTTTAAACTTGCAGTAATTTGTTAGATTAATTGCTAAATTCCAACAAGCTTTCTATATAATTAGCTACCTGGCTATTTTTACTTTCTCCTTTCCTTCATTTTGTATTTATGCTTTTAGTCCAGGGAGGACACAAGAAGCTTCCACATACAGTTAAACATACTTTCACACCAAAACAATGGAAATCTATGTGCAAAATAGGGTAACAGTAGAAATTAGAAAGCTGACCTTTAATTTAATCATATATTCCTTGCTAGAGGTTTTGAACCTCAAACTGGCAAAGAAATTTCGAAGGAAAAATAAAATAAAGGATGAAAATTTTGTTTTGAGAATTCAATATTTATTCAATTTTTATAGTAAGCAATTTTTCAGTCAAAGAATAATTAGGACTCTCAGTGAAAAAGAGATACTGAAAACTATTTAGTAATTTCCTGCTGTATAAAGTATTATTGTTTCTTTGTTTCCTCTATTCTTTATTTTCCTATTTTCAGATACAGGTCCTGTGGGTGTAAATGCTAATGGACACACTATGTAACCAGCACATCTTTAAACTATAACAAATATAAGTCTATTGNTGGGAACAGGAGCCATCAAAACTTGGTTTGGTGCAGCCACAAGTCATTCTGCCGGCATCTGCTGAGCCCAAACAGAGCACCCTCCCTTTAAAAGACTGTTAGCAGTCTGCATCCAGAGGGCAGACCACCAGTATGGGGGGGGGACATGCATGGACTGGCACCCGAGGTACACACGCGTAAGCTCGTGGGGCGCTTTCTCACCTGCGTGTTGTAGGGAGCAGCACGGGTACATGGACAACAAGAGCCAACCCACGCCTCCAAGAGGGTAGGGAAGGGGTCCACATGCACGTGGGCATCACTAGAGCTCTTGGGGGTTGAGTTACAGAATGCTGTTCAGACATTTGTAGGTGTTTATTAACATTCCTTAAGTGTCTAATATAGCCATTTATCTTTTCTGTTACCAAGATTGACCCTGAATATATAATTATCCAGCAATCAGTAATCATTAACGCGTGTCATTAATCATCATTGTGTCATTAATCATGAGTGTCATTAATGAAACAATTAACAGCTTCAATCCTGATTTGGTTTGAACTACTTGAACTGAGTGGTTTTGCACTGCAAGACCAACCTTTATCTTTTCCAATTTCCCCCAGCTGCAACAATGTAGATGAAAAACACAGAATTACACTCCTCAGTGTAGTATGAAAGGTAAAAAACAGCACTATTCCGTTTGTTATTTTTAAGCTTGCACTTTTCACTCATTTTCTTTTTTCACCTTTCAAACTAGCTGTGTTATCACTCCTTATAAACTGCATATCCCAAATGCCATAAAGAAGTAACCAGCCTTTAAGAAGTGAGATTGTTATACCAGGAAAGGCAGTTAGCAACCTGTGTTGCAGACCTACAACAGTTTATATCATTCCGTTAACTCTCAAAGAGTCATCATCTCAACAATAAAGCAATGAAGGTGCTTCTAAATTTTATATAGTCAAGCATAAAGATCATCTTTCTACAGAAGGCTTCCTGCCACAGTTTTTTATTTATATATATGTTTATTTATAAAGAATAGCTATGAACTCAGAATACATCTGCTTCAAGACTGTTATTTTCCACAACACTTCAATAGTAATTTTTTTTCTAGGGAACATGAATGAACAGCAGAAAAAGCTTTGGTTCCTAGAAAAACAGATATAATAAATCAGTAGAAACAAGACAATGGGAAAAGAATAGGATAAAAATAATCTGTATATTAACCATATGCCAACCTTTAGTGAAGTCAGTTTCCAAGACAACATAACTCAAAATATGCCAGAACAAGGACACAGCCTTAAAACATACCAAAACATCCTTATCGCTCAGTCTATTAATAGAAGAGAAATATGACAGCTCCTTACCATTATACAGACACACAGACTGGAAAATGCATGGATGGACTTAGGTATTTGCGATAAATAATATTAATATTAGTTAACAGTGAAGGGTCTTGTATTGCAGGTCTGCACTCACCTAATGAATTGGGAAATACCTAAATTGTCTGCATAATTTCCCATAGAACCTACCTCACCCAGAGGGGTTTAAAAAGCCAGCAGGATGACCCAAGTGCATTGCTGAGCAGCACCTTCACTACTCTTTCCCTCTCATCTCCTCCTCGAACTCTGTGGAGTCCAACCAACCCAAAGGAGGAACTGGGCCTCAGCTGCCTGTGCAACAGGCACAGCCAAAGCAAGGAGAGCGAGGGAGAATGGATAAGGAAGCAGACTCTTGTTAGCAGAGGGTTCAGAAAGGCGTAAAAGATGGAAACAGCCCCAAAACATTACACACAGTACAAGGGCACCCAACTGGGCTTTGAGAAGGGAGAAATAGTAAGGAAGGCTGTAGATGAGCACCGCTGGGTAGAATCTACACACCAAAACCTAGAGGAAGAACCACCAGGTCAGAAAAGGGGAACCCAAGAGGGAGAAGGGCTCCCTGAAATCTCATCAGTTGACTAAGCACACTACTAACAGGATGTTCCTTGCCATGATTACACTCAAGAAGGTCCTGAAAAGTGAGTTTCTCCCTCCACAAGGCAAGCCCTACTGACAAAAAAGGGAATTCCTTTTAGTTCAGAACTTCTTTCAGTTCCTCCCTGAAAGGCACTTCCTTCAGTTCCCCACAAGAAGATCCCAAAAGATCTCTAGAACAGCAGGGGCTGTTTATGTTAGATTAACAAGGCTTCATGAATTAAACATAAGTCCCTTAATTTAAAACCAAGCACACACAAAAAGCAATATATTCTATTCAATATAAAGTATAACTTAGTAGCATAATAAGGTATAGCACTCCTGTGGTTTCTCTCACAGCTTCGTTAGTAAGATAGAAATGGCAATGTTCTCTGGGCCTGAATTGACTGGCTTGCTCCAAAACAGCATTCCCAATACTATTTGGACAACTTAATTTTTTACTTTTTGGAATTGTAGCCAAGCTATTAAATTGCCCAACATATCACTATCAAACCAGGCCATTTCTACCAGATGCGCTGCTGAGCCTTTCGAAGTAGCACATCTCCAAACACAAATTATGAATAAGCAGCCCATTGTTCCTGTACAAAGATCCTCAATTGCATAACGAATTACCTTTTGATTTAAGGACAATTGAAAGCTAGTCTCAGTTTGAAAATAATATAAACGAATCATCTGTTGTAATAAGCGATTACAATTGTTTTAATTGGAAGCTACTGTTGTGCTATTTGGAACAGTTTGTGCTTTGTAAAATTAATTATACAAAACCAAAAAATCAGAACAGTGGTTTTGTTTAAAAAGGGAGTTTACAGCTCAGTGATTCTACCTGATAAACACATACATACACACACACACACACACAAAAAATAAAATGTATCTGCAGAACTTGAAGAATTTGACACTTGGAAAAACTAGCTGCAAAGACAGGTCTGTCTTTATGCAGAACTACAAATGACAAAGTAAGAGTTCTTTCTTCCTACTCTTCTGTGGAAAAGAGCAAACCTTGTGAGGCACAACAGACAAAAGACTTTTCCTCGGCACAAGTATGGGAAAGAATTCTTTTTATAGTATCTTCGTGGTGAGAGGTGCTATTCAGACACAAACCATTCAATACATATACATACGGAGCAGGAAGCTTACAGTCTGTACAGAAATGTAAGGAAGAAACCAAACAGAAGTTATGTCAGCTTCCCATTTTTCCATTATTTTAGCTGCTTTCTGACAGAAGGAGCCTTTTTCATTCTCATTGAGTAGAAAATACACAGAAAGCTCCCATGAAGTGATAAAAAGAACATGGAGTATTTAAAGAACAGAATCTGGTTTGGGCTGGAAGGGATCTTTAGAAATCATCTACTTCAACCTCCCTGCCACGGCCAGGGACATCTTTCACTACACCAGGTTAATCACAGCCCCATCCAACCTGACCTTGAACTCTTCCAGAGACGGGCCATCCACAGCTTCTTGGGAAACCTGTTCCAATGTCTCAACATCCTCATCATAAAAGCTTTCTTTGTTACAGCCAACCTAATTCTACCCTCTTTCACTTTAAAACTGTTGCCCGTTGTCCTGTCACTACAGGCCCTGGTAAAAAAGTCTCTTCATGTCTTTTTCACGAGCCCCCTTTGCGTATTGAAAGAGCACAATGAGGTCTCCCCAGAGTCTTCTCTTCTCCAGGCTGAACAGCAATAGCAGTTCCCGTGTATGCACGTGTACACTTTATGTAATTTAACAGAAGTTAGTACTTAAAAATTACTTCTCTAAAAACAGTTAAATCAACAAAAGAATACTTTCAAGAGTTGAACTCTTCAGGGACAGCTTATGGTTTCAGATTTCCACAATCTACTTTTTCTATCCTGACAAGAATCAGCCATTTTGGTTACTTTCTGTGTAAAAGCAGAAGAATTCTTGAATATTTTAAATAAAACCACAGCATGGATATAGTCTGAAATATATTTATGAATTCCATCACAAATATTTGGAGCATATTTCCGTCATACATGGAAACTATGGACCTTTGTCAAGAGTATTACTCTGCAAAAGATGAAGAATAAAAACCACCCCAGGCTATAATCTCTTTTCTGCCTCCAACATGTGGCGAGAAATCCTATCATTCAGGAAGTGGTGAAATCATTAACTGATAAAAGTCCCAAATGCACATATCCAACAATAGCAAAAAAACATACAAAACCACATCTCACATGTTATTTTGCAACAAGATCTACAATTTGTTTCAATGAAAGGATATCTTGCAGGACTGTCCTTCAGGGCATTGAGGAACCCTGTTTGTTGAGAACCTGTAGAAACAGAACCCAAAATTACCATCTGAGTAAGAAATCAGACCACAGGTTGTTTTCACCATAGTTAACACAATTAATATCTGAAGATCAACCAAATAATCATAGAACAGATTTACTAATGTGAATCTGAGAAAATGTTGCTCAGCAGCAACAACATCAGAAAAAACCCTTGGGTAAGTTATCAGGTCTACCATCTGCGCGATATTTTCTCAGTCATTCCAAATTGATGCATGCATACTTTCCCATGAACAAGATTTCTGATTATCCCTCTTCTTTTCAGACCTAATATGGAAGCAAAAGATTACAAGCTACTTTTTTTTAGTTTGAAATACTATTTTTCGAAGCAACTTTTTGACTTGGAAAATTTATTCTATAAACCCTGATTCTCAACTTTCCCTCCTTTGTTCTGGAAACAGTCAAAGTTCTCTAGACTATAATCCTGCTCCCACTGCACCTGCAGAGAAGGTTTTTCTAGTAGATGGTTGTTGCCTGTGGGCAAATAAGAGAATATCTGAAGACAGCTCAAGAGCAGCATGATTCAATGAACTAGAGATGCAGAAGCATCTACTTGGGTTCCACAACCATGAGAATTAATCAAAAAGGGTAATTTGACAATGTGCTGATTGCAACAAGTGAATCAGTTTGTAGAAAGTGACTCAACGTCACATAGCTACAGGCACGCAGTTTGTATTTTACTGTATAACTTAAATTATTTCAATGCATCAGGTTGAAAGCCTTTCCCACCGAAAAAAAATTACCCTTAGCTAAATTCATCTGAAGATTCGTATGAAGAGAAAAGAATCTTGTCTTTAAAACAAAAAAGAAAAATATGTATGCGTGTGTATACACATATATATTCTCTAAACCTGCCTGATCAATTTTACTGTTTGCCATTAAAAAAGGGAAAGTTACTTACCTTCTATTTCTGAGCCTTTTCAGACTCTCATAACTGGTTCTTATCCTCAAAGGCACAAGACTAATGGAACTTCCCCTCCCTTCTTACTATTTTTAGGATCCTTAATGACAATGGCAGCAGGTAGGTGTGATCCTTATTCCCTACTGCTGGTCACACTCCTCCAAGCAGTTCCCAACATATCAGAAGGAGAAGGATCCTCACTGTAACAAACAGTTGAAATACTGATGCCTCAACCAGAGCTGAGTAGCTGGTAAAGACAGGCACTACTCCTGAAAAGGTGTTGAGCTTGGGGAGATGGAAAAAAAACTTGCAAGACAACATCTTTAACGTATCTGATTCACAAATTCATTTTATCATCTTCGATAATATTATGTGCACATATTCTTAACCCTGGAAAGGCTGAATTTCCAATAAATGCCTCCGAAGGTCAAAGAAAACAAAAAGTTAAGATGTATCTCAAATCTTGTCACCACTTAGGCCCACCAAAAATTATAAAAATGTTAGTTTGCAAGTTGTATTAAAAAATGATACAAATTTCAAAAATTTGTATAAATCAAGAGACATTAAAAAAAAACAGCCAAAACCCAAATCAGGTTTCCTATGTAATCAACAAGGTCAGAAAAGGAACTTCCCTATTAAAACAAATCAAAAAGGATTTTTTTTTCTCTTGTAAAGTCAATGCCTACAAGTTCCTAGAAGGGGACTGAGGGATATTTATAAGTGAATATTGTTAGAAGGCATTCAGTCTAACATTGGATATCTAGAATGAAGTGCTGCTGAAGGTAATCCTACTAGGATTGTCTTCAGAAAAGCTAAGAACAGGATTTGACTAAGTCAGCAGGACTTCCTCTAGAACCAAAAATTTTGCCAGGACTTCTGAAAACACGTATGAATGACTTTGAAACACTGCAGGGAGACCACAGTCCCAGATCTGAAAACGGAGACTTTATTTAGACACGCTAACACAAAGCGGTCTATTCCCAGTACAAAGGTTCAGATTAAGCAACTGAGAGTCCTGTTTATGGGTTTGCATCAGCTGAAGAACTGCAGGGCTGCAAAGCAGAACAGAAGTGGCTGACAGGTAACTATCAGCAGGGTAGATATGAGGACGTCCAGAAGCACGGTAGGCACAGAGACAGGGGAACGATTGATATGATAAAAACCCCTTATTTGTAAAGATCTCTTTTTTTTTTTTTTTTTTTTTTTTTTTTTTTTTTTGAACACAGTCAAGATTAGATTAGATAAATTTGAAAGCTGGTCTTGAAACTCCAATGTAGCAAATAAACATTGGAGAACTAATCACAGTTCATACCTGCTCCCATTGCCTTTGAGGACCAACCAATCTTTAGAACTTAGGAGGTTTTTCCTGTCTCATCCAAGGCAGATAAACCTCCCGAGCAAGAATATTTTACAGCTGATATACTTAGACAATTCAGCATTTAACATTTACTAAACATTATCTGTAACACCTACACAATGCTAAAGTGCTTCTCAGGCACAAAGAGGCACAATTCATTTCTCTGATCTTTGTCTAATTCATACTTAGAGTTAGGTATGGATACTGTAAAGTTAAAATCCACTGCATAAATCTACTTGACATACAGAACATGAAATATTGGCATAATATTGGTAATTCATATGCTGAAAACTAAAGCAAAAAAGCACTGTAGTCTCTGTGAAATAAAGGTAGACTAGCTTGAAAAGCAGCTTTACATTGTCAGACTTAATGTTTTCAACTACCAAATTCTAACAAAGTAAGATGACAGAACAAACCCATGCCCAAATAAATGTCAAGGATTTAATTATTAATGGAAAGTGTTCTCTTTCCAATAATTACTTTTCCCATTTAAAACAATATGTATATCTTTTCTTAGCTCTTTCAACCAGCATTAGAACACTGAGAATAACTTGTCGATCCAGGCAAATGAACGATCCATCCCTCAAAATGAACTGCCCCTGGTTCTACCCTATGTGCTTGATTTCTGAGCTATTAGGAGAGCCCCTCAGTGCTCTTATCCTTCTTTTGTGAAGCACAAATAAGAGCAGGAATTCTCCTTCTTAAAATACAAATTTTCCATGCTCAGTGTAAGCAATTTAGGAACTTGAGTACAATCTGGCATATTTTTCAGTAAAACAGTCTCTAAATGTTGCCATTATCAAGTTAGCTTCATAAATGTGTTACAAACTGACATTATTGCTTTTATCAAGTTTCCATTCTAATACAGAAGACAAAGAAATAAAAAGATCACATTTCGAAAACTATTAAGGAAATACTGTTCAAGAAAATATCCTATATAATTAGTAAAAAGATAGAATGTTCTTGAGCTTTCCAGTGATTGTGGGTTAAAAAAGCTCCCAAACATACAAAAGATCTGTAAAGACAAAGCCATATAACCTATCACCATAAATTAAAACATCATCATCATATAGGAGCTAACGAAATTTGTTAGGTGGGTGGAAGAAAAAAGGACAGTACCCAAAAGAGTCTTGAAAATATCCTCCTCTAACCCAATCCAGAATACAAATAAAAAACAATATCAAACTCATGAATATTCAGTTTCCTATAGTTTATCTGATTCAATCCATTATGAATTGGTTGTTCTCAGAATGTCTATGCAAATGAAAGTAACTTGTGTTCAAAATAGGGTAGAGAAAGATGTAAAACTAAACAGGAAACAACAAAAAAGTGTAAAATAGCTCCGGTCTATTTCCTAGTAATTTACCCGTTTATTTGGATGACAAGTGACCCATGCTTACAGTTAAAAAAGCACACAGAACTTCTTGGGGAAAATGATACTATCCGTATATTAAGACATACAGACTGTGTGCTGCTTTTCCCAGAAATCCTCCATAAAAGGAAAAATATTTAAGAAAACTAATACTGTATTAATATAAAGCCAGCACTAGATCAATGACTACCATGATCAGGGGCTGCTAGAGACCAGAATGGGGCTCACTAGGGATCGTGAAGCTTCAGAGAAAAGGCAAATAAATAAATAAATAAATAAACCCTGAATGACCAAAAGATTAACTTAAAAATAAAAAACTCAAGCAAATGGCTACATACGTAATCTGATTTCACCAGCATACTTACGAAGGATGACGTGGGTGATAACGAATGCAAATATAAAGACTGTCAGAAAGGACAGAGATAAAATAAACATATAAAAAAATCTGTAGTTTCTTTTCCCCACACAGTTGCCTACCCAGGGACAGTGGTGATCAAACCGTTCTGAAATGAGAGGCAGAAGAAAAAAAAATGGAAAACAATTAATAAAATGCTGTTTATTTGAAAAAAGCTCTCCGAATACTATATTAAAACTCATGATTTAACTGGCATTTGCAAATTAGCCACAGAGAAATTCTTATTTAGAAAGGAAAAAATAGAAAAGAAAAAAAGGAGTATTTTAATGAAACTTTACAGCTTTTAAAGAAATCAAAGCATGGCTGAGGTGAGCTCCTGTTAAACTAACAGCATTATTATGATAGACTGTGCAGTCAGACCAATAAGCATGTATTTATCCACTGTCACATGGAGCTGTACCAACTTATTTTCTCAAAATAAGGATTTTTTTCTTCCAGTGACTCTTCTACACGAAACTGGAGGTTTTGATGTTGTTCTATTTATATCTGCCATGATCATACCTCTGACATATCTACTATCATTTCATCCACCCATTATGGTACATGTAATATTTACACTCTCCCTCTTCCTTTTATTGCTTCACTCAAAATATTCTCCATTCCAGACCACCCATTTTTCCACTAAGAGTTTACACTGCCATAAAGAAACATTAAAAACAGCAAAACCATTCACATAAACTACTTCCCAAATGTTAAAATTCAGACGGACTTGTAAAATTTGCTTACACTTTTTTTGGTTTTGGGGTTGGTTGGTTCAGTTTATTTTTTAAATAATCTATTCAATCTGTAAACCACATGGTACAAAAATCGGTAGATGTCATTCTAAATGCTCTGTCACCCTTTGCACTACAGGCTCCCTCTTCTTTTTACTACACCAAACTCTTTGCTTTTTATTTCCCCGAGAGATGAACTTGTCCCTGAGGAAGGAAAAGGCCAGGGTGGGTCAGAAACGAGTGTCCCCAACACGGAGGGAAATTCCCCAGCGCTGGAAAGCAGCTGAGGGAACAGTTTGCTCTGCCTGGACTCCCCTCCCCATCCCAGTATGCCGGGAACTGGAAACAGAACGATTGCCAGGAGAAAAACTGGCATTTCCTAACTTTGCTGGGGAGAGATTACGCCGACCGAATTTCAAATTTGTTAATCAAATCCAAGATCATAACATAAGACAGATGCTTTCATGATGACTCTCTCTCTCTTTCTCTGATCCTTGTCCAAATCCTGTTTTGTTTTCTGTGACTTTTATGCCTCCGTTGACGTACGATATCAAACTATTTGTAGTTCCAAAGGAAAGGCGAGCTATAAATTTGAAGTCCTATGTTCAAAAGGCACATCTGTCCAAGCACACTGCTTTATTTTAGCTATGGCTTTGCGTTAAAGACCTACATTACAGGTTTTCCTTGAAGGTTGTATTTAGTATTATCTTTTTTTTTTTTTTTAAAAAAACGAAGTCAAGTCATCATGCACAACAGATTTCTGAGTTCACCAGACTTTCAGTGTTTTTTTTTAATGGTTTTGCGTGACAGCTGTTTGGACCACATGTTTCTGCCATAAATCTGTTTCAAATTCCAATGCGGTTATTCAAGGTGAAGTTACCGGACTTTCTTAGAATAAGCCTTCAGAAATACTTCGATTTAATGAGTACTGCTAAGAAATCCAAGAACTAAACACTCTGGTATCTAAAAAGGTAGGCAATACTACCTTTATTAAGTGCAATACAGTTGTATTCCCAGAATAAGCTGACATTGCATATGAACAGTGCTTATTTTTACATTTGTGCTTCTGAATGAGTCCTTATGTTCTGATAAACACTTTACTTCATTTAATGGGTACAGGAGCAAACAATAACACAAAGAAAAATACAGTTGCTGAGCCCTTTAAAGAGCATAATACTAGGGTACTTCTGTACCCTACTGCTTCTAGCCATGAAACAATATTTTGATATATGTAGTCATTTATTTGATAGATTCAGATGCATGCAGACAAACATAAAACCACACATATGCACACACCCACCCCCCCATCTATAAATACACACACACACATATATCCCTTACTAAAGGCTGACTTTATATTTCTAACCTACTTGTCACTCCCCTCCAATTTCTGTCTTCAAACTTTCTTGGTAAACTGAAAGGCTCTGCTTTCTCAATAAATATCTTGCCAATCACTGCTAAGGCAAGCAACTACCTCAGATATTTGTAAAGCAGAAATGGACAGAAAAGGCGGAATATGAAAAAAAAACCCACAGCTACAGTGTAAAATCTGAACCAACACCCATGAAAAAGGAGAATTATTAAAGGGTTTACATGAGTGTTATGAATGAATAAACTGGGCCTCATTTTTCTCAGTCATAAGATAGAAAAGGACGTGACATTTAGGCTATATGCTGCAAAGAAGTCTATTAAAAAGCAAGGGATTATTCTACTCAGCAGAGCACAAATATGTAAATGCAAGTTAAAGATAATAGCCTTACAGCTTGTGAGCTGCTCTGCTCAGTTGTTAACGCAAGAGAAAACAGCCAACTCTGGCAAAACGAACAGACATATATTAAGGACTAACTTCTAATGCTGTTAAGAAATATAACCGCTCTTAAGTCTAGAGGTCTTTCTTCTTCCTTACAATACAACATGGCTTAATAAGTATTAACGAAGAAATAACACGATTTCTTAAGGTTCACCACCAGCACTCCAGATGCCTGCAAACTGAGCAACCACGGATTTGGAAAAGGAATCTCTGCCTCACACCTCCGCTCAGCTGGGACAATGTTGGCAGCAAAATTCAGATTTACCTTCACTGAGAAATGCAAAACTACTGATGCTGAGAAAAACTGGGAATTCCAGCCCTCATAAACTTAAAATGTAGAGCAAATATAAATACAACTAATTGTTATAAAGAATAACAGACTGTTTAGAGGTGATGACTGCAGTTCCAGTTTAAATTTATAGGGAATAGATAATGTGCTGCTATATTCCTTTGTGACAAGGTTAATGTAAAAATATTTGAGGCAAATTTAGAGATCAAAACACTGGCAATGCAAATTCTTGTCTTGTGTCTTGGAACTCTTAATGAGGGAGGGAGAAAGCTGCAAGGGCTGAGAAGTTTGCGTTTGGAAGCATCCTAGGGATATAAAAGTTGGGACAGATCATCCTTCCGTACTCAGTTTGAAGCAAAAGCAGCAAGGTGTTTGCCTTCAGGATGGGGGGTGACTTTACAGCCATACCTGCCTAATCGAGAATGACTGCTAAAGCAGGTGGCCCAGCTTCCCCCCTTTCAGCTGTCCTGTGGATAATCTCTTGCCTGCGTGTTTATGGCTCTCTGTCCTTAAGCCAAGCCTGGTGTTCATTTTACCCTGCTGGGGAGCTGGTTGACAGAGCCAGATCAACTTAGAAGGATGGTTAATTTTCTGTTGCCCAGCTCCCCAGAGCAGCTCATCACAGTATTGGAGCCTATTTGGAATAGGCTGCCCAGGGAGGTGGGTTGAACCATCCCTGAATGTGTTTAAGAGTCTTTTAGATGTAGCGTTGGGGGATATGGTGGGAAGAACTTTGTAGAGTGGGGTTCATGGTTGGACTCGTTGATCTTTTCCAACCTGAATGGATTCTATGATTAGACAAACACCAAAGCCGGCCCAAGAGAAGCAGTGGGAACACGCTGCCAGAGAAGGGGTGAAGTGACCCTTTCAGAAGCAGTGAGGTGTTAATTCAGCTCAGCTGCAACACCAACCTTACAACAGGCTAACACTTATCAGGACTGCATGAGAAATCCAGTTTTGATTAATTTTTCAGGGGCTGAAAACAAAAGTTAAACAAAAAAGACTGAGAAAACGTGTGAAGCTCATAAGGTGAAGTATCAATGAAAGAGGAGATGGGTAAACAGAGACAAAAAATGCTGCTGTAAAGACCACAGAAAACCAAAGAGGTAAGAAACCTCAAGAGCTGTCAGTAAACCTGCAACGGTGACTTTATTCTACTAATCCTTCCCAAGTGATCAGCAAATTCAGATGTGGATAAAAGCTCCTGAGGATACCCAGCACCCCCATAACCAAATCCAAAGGGTGAGACTTAATAATATAACACGCTGCCTTTCCTGACACTTCATCCCGCTTCCTCCCTTCGTTGTCTGAGCTGCAGATGAGTCAAGGTCAGTTCCCTGAACTGGCAGGAAAGAAAAAAATTGAATTATTTTGTTCATTGCTTAGTGAGAAAAAGTGACTTAGCAATGGCTGTCTGTTACCAAGGGCTGTGTGAACAGGCACAAAGGAGAGAATCACACAAGTGGGGGGAAAAAAAAAAAAGAGGATGAAGTTCAGATACTGTCTCTTTGGAAGCAGCAAGCTCTCACTGTGACTCTGTGGCCTCATTAACACCCACCTAATAATATATGCTAACTGGATGACAGAAGAACACACAAGTTACATCATACTTTAGACATGTCCCTTGGTTTTTACCTTCCCTGAAACATTTACATTTGCAAACTTGCTTAAGAAACATTAACTGCTGGAGACCTCAGGTGAAAACAAAACCAAGAACATTTCCCATTTTAATTAGCAATGGTCTTTTCTTCAGAAACCACAAAGAAGCACGTCCCTTACTGCTCACAACTGGAAAGCCAAATCTCTACTTTTCCACAGCACAGCATGTGGACTCTTTAAATCTTTAAATGTTCAGCTTCCATTTTTCAATCGCTACGCTCCGGGAAACCATGCACAAAATGACCCTAATGCTTTCCTTCCTCTTTCAAAACATTTAATAAAAGCTTTATAATTTACAAGGAACAAAAAAGCATTTTTATATGGAACATTTGTAGGCCAGCTTGGCCTTTCAGTCTGCAGCTCTTCTCATCTCTTCGCACTGTGATCTCAGAAACATTTATTATTATTTATGAACTGCTTCCTTTTTAGCTTTGCTTGACTGGGTCACCGCACGCCAACATACATTTTCTAAAGCTTAATGTGAAGGCAGGTCTCAGAAAGACCAAAAAAATTCTACAGGTGCAAAACTATCTAGGTCACATTACTAGCAGATTCCAATGAGCACAAGTGAGAATTCACTTGCTAATTCTGCCTTCCCATTCAAGTAAAACTGTTGCGGGGCAAAGACACAAACCTAAGGGCATTCACCAAATGTTATCACCTTTATTTAACACAGGCAAACACGTAGCCTGGGACTGGGAAGAGTCAACAGCCCGCTATTCAAACCTTGCAGCAGTCAAAAAAAACCACCAAAAAAACCCAAACCGGCACATTCCAACTCAAGCAACTGGGCCAGCATTACTCAGAATTACTTTTGATAGTAGCACTACAACAGAGGACTCCAAGGTCCATTGTCCTGGATGCACACTGCACAATTATGCAGAGATCCCGACACATCTGCACAGATTTGTCATGATGACAATTACAGCTTTTTGCAGGACTATGATGTCATGACATGATCACATCTATTCAGGCCTCTAGACTGATATTTTGTATGACAGATGGTACTTTCAGAATTTGGTTGCTCTATAAATGTTTGGGAAAACAAATGAGGATTTTAAAAGTCCATGTAAGGAATACTTTTATTATTACAAAAAGCATTTATTTCCTTCTCATCTACTGAGAGTCATGTGCGTACGCACAAAAGCCAATATAACCATGGAATTAAATCCTTTGCAGTCAGTTCAGAATGTTTGATAACATAATTAATAAAAAGAGGTCTCTTATCTGATATTCATAGCATATTAAATCCTTATCCATATCCTATCCTTAGCTCAGATGTTCCGTTCCACTAACTTAAGCATCACTCCAAAGAAAACTGTTTATTTAATCATACTTTAAAAAAACAACACTGATGGGACTTGCCATCAATTGGCAACAGCAATCAAATATATGGATCAATTTAACTTGCACAACATTCACCTGTGTGTCAGTCATTCCCCTAACAACGCCTTTGATTTCACTCCACAAAAGTAACAACAGAGTAGAAATTTATATGAAAAAAAGGGGTGAATAACAAAAGAAGGATTAATTACAAGTTACTTTTATATGCATGCTGATGTTATTTTAGAACATCTGTTATGGACAATGCACAATGGATCCTTTAAATAATCACCAGGCTTCAGTACTTTTGTACCCTGATTCCAAATCAAAACACCCCAAGAAAACCAAATGGCACAGAACGAGCTTTCTCCCCTCAAGTTTACATTTGGGAAACACTCACCAAATGTTTATTCCAGGCTGCTGTCTGGCCACTACACTAATCTCTACAAGGTGATGCAGACTGAAACAGCAATGTAACATTGGGAAAGATGGGCCTCTATTAATGAAATAAATTAATAATGTGCATGGATATCTACAACAAAAAGTCAATGAGAAACACAAACACAAGGGCTACTGAACAAATATTTCACTCACAATTGTCTAAATACAGACAGCTAAGCTATTTGGGTGAGGCTTTTCTAAAGAAAATCAGTAACAACTTCAATAGTGGCAAACTAATGTTATTCACAAAAAGAAAATAAACACGCTTAATTTTGTTAATAAAAATAGCAATTGATTTATAAGAAAACATCCAGCCATTGCCCTAGGATAGCTCATAGCAATTAAACTATATCGTCACAAATTATTTTGCTGCTACGTCCAATAATAAATGCAGAGTAGTTAACAACAAATCCCTTTGACTACGTGCACATTAATGGCCACATTTTCAAAGGCAGCAGCAGCAGCAGTTTAGAATGACTGTTGTTTGGTAGGTAGGAAGAGAGCACAGCAAAGGACCTCTCTGCTTAACAGTCTCTCCTTACATCCCTCTTCTTGTTCAATATAATACCTTCACGCGCTGGGAACCAAACAAGCACCAGACACACACCCAACCATGAAGCAAGAGAGTTAAAACCCCACCCTTTCCCTAGGGGAAGCATGGTATCCTTAACCAGGTATCAGCATCCACAGAGCTCATGGATTTGTTCCTCTCTTTTCTACATGAAAGTACATATTTTTTACACGCTTCCGTTGCTGCCTTGTATCTGCCTTTGAATTCCTCAACCATCGTGCAATTCTTATTGCACTTAATGTATATATCAGTTTATTTCCATAGGCTCATAATATTTTTTTGTATTTTTTCCTGGTAATTTCTCTCTTTAGCTTTCACTCTGACATCTGAGGTTTACAACATAATTTACACAGTTGGGTATTATGATCACGTCTGCTTTTTTTTGTATATGCAGACCAATACATAAGCTGCCCTCCCTGAAGTAACCTAGAATACTATTATCTGTTTTTTAAAGAGACTTTCTGCCATACTTCCCAGTGCTTTGGCTTAGACTTAAAAACTCTTTGACCCACATGCCATGCTCCCTGAATTTCTGAAGTGCATCTAGCATACAGATGGCACAATCATAAACAAATAACATATCACTTCTGTAAGTGCTGGTGTGTACTCAATTAGGCAGCTTCCCGAGTGTCCCAAAATGAGCCAAAACCATTTCTCACATGTAAAAACTGGCAAAAAAACCTCCAAAACACAAGAAAAAAAAAAAAAAAAGAAAAAAGGACATAGCAGCCAACTTTGTCGCTTTATTTGTAGTTTTAACTAAAGCTAAAGAGTCACCTGAAGAGACCTGGAGCTAAGGTTTCACAGGTTCAAAAATCAGGCCCCCAAATGAAGTGAAAATTGTACTCTTTTCATTGCATGAAATGTAAGGAAAGAAATAGGCAAAAGTCATGAAAAAGAACTGAAAGCAAGAAGGGAGATAACAAGGTAATGAAGGAAGAGTGGTGAGAATGGAATTAAAACCAAGCAAAACAAAGCCCTGACATCAAATAAATGCACACTGATTATAAAGGACCACAAAGCCCTGGGAAAACTATTCTCAGACACAGTATCAGTGTTATGAAAACCCAACTGTTATAATGCCACCTTTCAGCCTGTTTTTAAAGTAATTTGTGTTCTCCAGGTGGTATCTGCATCGACTAGAGGGAAGGAAGAGCTGCTCCCAGAAGACGTTGGTAATTCCCACTCTTTATCTTACATTGTGTGTGTTGTATGTTATTTTAATAATTATTTCCCTATCTTAAGAAAATAAATTTACAGCACTGGTGCCTTATCTGGGAAACTACTTTTAAAAACAATTATTTTATCTCAATTCTGCTGTTTGGCGTACTACTGGGTACATAACATATTTTATTTTCAAAACAATAAATTAATGTTCTTCGGCGAAGACCAAAACCAGAAGTCAATGCCTACAATTGCCTGGGATAAGTGCTTTACAGAAGCAATAATTTAACCAGAAAGGGGGTGTCTAATGACTTCTAATAAAGCATATTTTCTGTCAAACTCTTGACACATGGTCTCATGTTTAGGATGTATAGAAAAGCAATCAATCTTGCAAGTGAGAGGAATCCTATCTCCTACAGAAAACAGAAACATTGACAGAAAAAGCCATTATGGTACGTACAAAGGTGGCCAACTAGGATCCATCAAGAGTAATTGAAAAGAAAGGAATAACCCCCTTTGATCTTTGAAGAGAGATCACCAGTGATCTTCGAAAAACCAAACTAAACGTTTCAACATTCAGTTGTGATATCCAATTTCAAAGATTTGAGCTTTGAATCCTCCATGGAAAAGAAATCACGTGTTGAAAGAAACACAGTGGAACCAGAGAAGAGAAGCAATCCTTATCCATCAGTCACACATAAATTTACAATACACAGATTTTGAAACAAATAGAAAGGCCATATTCTCTTACATTAATTAATATAAATGGTGGATCTCTTCTTCCACCATACTAGATTTTTGCCTTACTTTGGTTGACAAGCAAAACCATGGCATGTGAGTGCAAGGAAGGCTTTAGACATTTAGATTATTGGACTAAGTTGATTTATTGCTTGCTAATCATTTTTCACTGTTTCTCCTAAGTCATTTGGTACTATTTTTAAATAAATTGTTTGGAAATAGCTGCTTCTAATTCAGCTTCTATTTTAGAAATAAAATTAAACAAGACAAAAATTATTTATTGAAACAAACACACACAAAAAAGGAAATGACACAGTTGATGTTGAAATGACCAAAAATAAATAAATAAAAAGGTCATTTGGTCATTTCAGAAGCAAGCCCAACTACTGGCTTCTTACAAGCATGACACAGTGGAATCAAAACCCAGCAGTAACTACCTTGAGCTCAGAATTTGTATCTGCTGTGGTTTTTCCTTTTAAGTCTGTATTTCTTGTGTTTATAGGTACAATATTTTAAATTAATTTATAATTTTTAAGCAATATAATGGTACACAGAAAACCCTTGAGGGGCTAACTTCCAACTGCCATTCACAAAGGCAGTTAAAGAAAGCAGGACAGGAAAACACCCAAGATATTTGCCTCAGGGAACACTTATTCAACCAAATTTTTGAAGGCATTACATAAATGCAATAAAATGCATTTTTATGAAAATCCAGATTTTTCTGGATACTACTATGAAAATATTGTAAAGCTAAAGGAGACTATTACTACAGGTAGAACTCAAATTGATTTGGTTTTCTTAAGGCTATTTTTTCATATTTTTATCTAAATATACCACATAGCCATTCATGAAAAAAATTAGTGATTAAATGAAAATCAGAAACAAGCTTGAGTAACTGCTATTATTACTAGACAACTAGAAAGTTAAGATTAATTCAAAAAGGGGGAAAAAGCCAACAATAAATAATTTTTTCTATGTATTTACACATTTAAAATGCCTTTAAGTATTCCTTACAGAATAAAAAGCATCAATAGAAAACATGGGATGAAGGAACCTCTCTTTCACACTGCCTTCATTTGACCAATAACATAAAACATTTTTAGGTAAAAGTAGGATACTGTTTTTTCTGAGCAGTGAGTGCTGGCTTGAGGAAAGGCTCCATCCCTGTATCACACAGTCCCTTTGGTTAATTTATAAAGATGCAGCAGAAGCTTCAGGAACGATGTGGTAAAAAGGAACAAATGGCCATATTGGCAGTGAGTTGCAATTGTAAGGTACTTAAATACCCGTATGCGTGTGAAGCAGGAATATTTTTAGATTGGCTTAGTTACATCAGTAAGGAACTAGCAAATGATAGTTATTACTATTACAAGATTTATTCAAAAAATAAAATTAAATAAAAACATCATCATCTAGACAATAGATATGCAGGTAAACCGCATACACATTCTGATTAAGCGCACGCACTCAGACTGTTAGTTTTCTACAACAACATGAGTAATCCCATTTTCTTGACATATGTTTTTCCACAGCAAATTAGTTGCAGGTCCTTGTAGACTTCACTTTTTGCATTCAATACACCTGAATATTTATGGGAAATAATCTGTACTGAGTCAGGAAAAAAAAAGTTTTATAACATGTACCCTGAAGTAGTCATAGTTTATTGTAATTCCCATTATAAAAGCTGAGTAGAAAAACCACAGCATGTTCATTTCAATAAATGGATGGAATTATTTTAATACAAATAACTTCAAATTGAAACATGTGCAAGAGGAAATTACAATGATCATACCTATTTTATGAGCAGAAAAGACTAATCTCCTTGGATACAATTATCACTTATATGAGTCATTTGCTCACTCTTTTCTGATATACATTCATAATAATTCACGTCTGTTGCTTCATCCAGACATAACCAGAAGACAAAGAATAAGTTGTTTATGCACCCTCACTAATTGTATGTTTTGCAGAGTGGGTTTTCCAAATTTAGTATGAAAAGGACACAATCAGGTTACAGAATAACCTCTAGAAAAATTCTTCCTATCAGTTTATTAAAAAAACTGAAACACTATTTAAAAAAAAAAAAAGCTTCAGGATGTGTGTGTAGGTGTTGCTCTTACTTATGCGCTCCCGATAAAGACAACAGCCTGTAAGTTTTATTACTGCAGTGGTCAACAACTGCATTTTCACATTATCAGGTTTGCTGAGCAATACCACAACGCTCTAACGTCCAGGTTACACATCTGATATAATGTTTTTCCAAAAATGGGTCAACTGCAATTCATAAACATCCTTGCTTGCCAAGTTCAATGGCTTTTGCAACACTTACAAAATTCTAACACATCAGGAAAACTAATTTACTGAAGGAATCATTTACAGATACCAGTTGATTGTAACAGGGCCAAAAGGCCAAACTTTTCACTCTGATGTCAGTGTACTCCCAAAATGTGTATCATCTAAATATGAAACTGTAATTCTTCCAACGACTGCTTTATATCTAAAAATATCATTGCTGAATGTTGCAATTACACTTCTCAGCTGGAGATATCTTTCTACATTATTTTCTTGCATGCGTAAGATCCAGGCTCTACAGTGTGCTAATCAGCTGCACTGAACTCTAAACGTGATCTAATTAACTAGAAAACTACTCAGATTTGATTGGTGAGGTTTTTTGGTTTGCTTTTTAATCCAAGCATATCTTAATCGCCTTGTCTGCCCTCCAAAGAAAAGAGTCATGAAAAAAGACAAGATGTTCAGAGGAAAAAAAGCTCTATCGTGAAAAAAATATACTTAGGCCCTGAAAACTACTACTCACTCTCAAAATAGCATGCTTGCCCAGGAATTTCTTATGGATTCTGCCTTCGAAATTTCTAGTCTTAAAAGTGTTCAAAGGTAAGAATCACCTAGAACCTCCTGTAAGGTTTGGTTCTCTGCACTGGGAAGTTCATCACACATAATATGCAGCCCTGTTCAAATTAGGTGTCTTGCTGAGCTGGTTAGGGAAGATGTAGGCATCAGAAGTTATTCCTCCTTCCTAGATGAGCAACAGCTCTCTGTTAGGCCAAACCTCCTCTTCTGCCTCCTCTAAAATTCCTAACATTAACAGACCTTGTAGGAAAGAAGGATGAACACAGCAAGTGACCTCAGGAGTAATCTGGTCGCTAGCTCCGATTCTTTTCTCTCTCATACCCAGAGTATTCATTACAACATATAAGCTACTAAATTGAACGTACGCCATCTCTTTTTTTACTCACCTACGCAGTTATCGCAAAGGCTGCAATGTGAGGCACGAGGTGGGCGGAAAATCTTGCAAGTAAAACAGTATTTTAGTTTCACTGTCTGTCCATTGATGATCACTTCTTTTGTTCTGGGAGGGGGGCGGTATCCTCCTGAACTGGAGCCATTTGCAATATCTAAACACGGGAATAAAAGGCATTACATTTTTCACATGAGCTACGGTGTATGCACAGAACTATCCTTGATGGCAAGCTATAGCAAGTTTCAAATTTATATTAACACATTTAAATTAAACAACTTTTTTTCCCTTCTCATTCTCCTAAAGTAACACGTGACAAAGACAGTTAATTACAAATAGAACCCATAGGGAAATTGAATTAAAAAAAAAAAACACCACCCAAACCCAATTCTGAAATGCTGACAGCTCTCTTGATGTCAAAACTTACACTCTCATATCCCCTAATAATTCATAAAGAACACTTTAAAGACAACTGTGACAACTGCTGCAGGATGGGAAAACCTGGACAAGTCATCTTTGGCATTTTCTTCAATGTTTTAGAATTCCTGTAATAACAAAATGTCTCTCTTACAAGTGCTGCAGATATTCTACAACGTAATGCAGAACCTGCACATTTACTTAAGCAACAGCAGCTCTGTCATTAGAGCTTGGCACACGGTAGAAATAAGATCAATCATTGCTTTGAGATCTCTTAAATTCTATGATACTATTCTGAACATGCTCCATTGTATTTCACAGCTCTTGCTGTTTCAAAGTCTGAAAATCTAGCTCCCAGTGTTACTTTTACACATCTTGAAGTTTGTTGCATAAAAATAGTTTCCAACTACCTCATTTGGTACAAGTAGTTGGGTTTGGGCTTTTGTTTGCTTGCTTTTGTTTTATTTTAGGACATCAGCATTCATTTTTCCAGCAACAAAAGGACTCATTAGGCTAAATCACTGAAAATCAATTTTGTCCTTTAAATGCTCCCAAGCTGAGCTATACTCTGAAAGCTGAATGTATAAAAGCTGTACCTTTTTATCTGTTCTTGTGTAATCACAATCAAACCAAACCACAGGAGTGAAAAAAAACCCAAAATCATTACTCTTGGCCAGGCAGAACAGGAAGAACAATAGGAAAGTAAAATAAACTATTTTCCAATAAGTGAGCAAAACTACGTTTCAAAGTCACAGTCACCTGCACAATTGTGTTTTAAGTTGTCCCCCTCACTGTCACATTGGACAAGCACGGGGCTGGATGACAGGCTACTAAAGATCCATGATCTTTATTTGAGCTCAAATTGTTAGAAATAACACCCCAAATTATAATTTCTGCCAGGTTTGCAGACATAGTTACACAGCCTACAAACTACACATCTTTCCAAGGGAGCAAATAGAAAGCCTCCTGCCTGGCAAGGGATTCAAATCAGAGAGAGCATAGCTGTACTATGGGTGTAATTATACAATCACAGAATGGTTTGGGTTGGAAGGGACCTTAAAGATCATCCAGTTCCAACCCCCTGCCATGGGCAGGGACACCTCCCACCAGACCAGGTTGCTCAAAGCCCCATCCAGCCTGGCCTTGAACCCCTCCAGGGATGGGGCAGCCACAACTTCCCTGGGCAACCTTTCAATATGCTATTTGGCAGCAAATGTAGCTTAAGACGTTTCCACCTGCAACAAACTCACCCAATCCATAAACATGCATCAATAAAAGTATTTGTTGGACACCACTGTAAACCTGACCACTGAAACAAAACTCTCTTCAAGAAGAAGGTGGAAAGAGCGGAGCAATAGCTGCGAATGAAGGAATTTGGGTGTGAAGCTCCTAAGTGTCCCTCATGAGAATGAAGTGGTGAAAACTGAAGACACAGCAGCTCAGGAGCAGCCTACCAGATGGACCCTGATGAAGTGCAGACATTTGCTTGTATTGGAGCTAAACCAACCCCTGCTACGTTCCTGGGACGCTGGGCCAAGTCCTATGATCTGCACGTGGAAGCACAGATTACTGTATGGCTCCCATAGCAATCAATAACACTGATTTTGACCTCAAGGGCAATACTACTTGACACAGTATTTTTGAAAATAAGTAGTGCATTACAAGCTACTAGTGTATTTACATGCTGAAGCACAAATATACAATAAAAGTTATTTAATGTGCAATACAGATTTTTTTTTTTTTAAATTAACGTTGTTTAAAAGAAACTCATTAAATGATTGTGATTTTAAAGCACTCTAGCAGATACAAGAATTTTATGAGGCCAATAGAAATAATATAATTTCTTCAGGTCATAGTAAAAACCATTCTTTTATTTCCTTGCATAACAGTTTATTTGTCCTCATGACACACTAGTCTGAGTTAAGGAACTTTGTATTTTTGCATTCTAATTTAAAACTAAGCTGAAAAGATGTTCTTTTGAGGGCATAGCACAACTGTGCTTATACTATTTAAAGCTTTTACAGATGATTCCTAAATCCAGAACACAGGGAGGAATTTCTTGTCATTCAGAGATTACATTTAAAAAGCTTCCATATTTACAATGAAAACTCCATTTCTGTAGAACAAGTTATCACATGCTGCTTGAAATGCTGAAATAAATAACTTGTAGTACTAGTACAGATCTACATATGACAATACTTTTTAGGGGAGAAAAGCATTGCAGTAAGTTTTTGTTATTAAAAGTCCCCTATAGCTGATTTTAGTTACCATCACTGAAAAAGATAAATATATTTTAATACACTGTACTTTCAGTGACATTGTCAGCAGCAGGCTTGTAATATTATCGGTCCTTTTAAAAATCCATGAACCTTACAAAACACAGCGTTATGCCCATTTCTGACAACAGTCTGGTCAAGATAGACTTAAACTGTGATCAAAAATGTAGGTTATTAGCCCTATTTAGCTTTTTATCTGATAAAGCATATAACACATGCATGCATAACATGTTCGCTAATAAACCAGTGATTTCCATTTGATACTCATACTCACATTTAAGTGCATAATAAATAGTCAAAATCACTAATGAAGCCTGAGTTTTATACAGGTGTGGCTTTCTTTACTGCTAGAAATGCTGATGCATTGAATTTCCTAAGATAACATTTCAGATTTTCTTCTTATACAAAATCTTATTATTCCTGAGTATGTACATAATAATCCAAAGAAAATTACTTAAACTAAAGCCAGCATTCCCACCTTTCAAGAGGAACAAAAAGTGCACTGTATCTATTTTATTTTAAAATGGGCTCTAAAATGGTAGAATCTCAAAGGCAATTTCCCTCTTCTCTGGTGGAGAAGGGAGACTACTGGCCAGCCCATTACAGTTACAACGCTGGTTTTCTAAGAGGATTTCCTTCCAAACATTTGCAGGGAAGTTCAAGTTCACAGGAACAGCAAATCCTAGCTCTCTGAGGAAAATTAATCTCAAAATCCAAGGGTGAAAGCTGATGCAAACGAAATTAATGAAAACAGTCTTGCTGACTTTCCACAGAGTCAGGATTTTACCCACAACCCTAAATTGCATAATCAAACCTGAAAGTCCCAGTCTTTCTGTTTATTAACAATTTTTTGCTGGAAGTAAGCAACAGGGCAAGGTCAAATGTGCTCAGATTTAATCAGCTTTATCTGACCTAAATTCACTAAACATGTCCTGGTCTCACAGTGATTTTTCAGACTTCAACTGGACTGCTCAAACTTGGGTTCTAACACAGTTAAATCTTTTAATATCCTTATATCTTTTAACATATGTGGTCCCTTTAAAGCTCCATTTGACCCCTACGTTTTACATTTTTCTCTTCCAATCTGTTACTGACATAGTAATGCAAGTTATTCTACAACAAGGGTAAAGTTTTCCCACCAATGGGATTGTTTTCCATCCTCTCATTTTATAACTTCTCCAGCAGCATTAAATGTTCATGCACTAGATGGGGCTCCAGCATTTTTATTACCCTATGACGAAAACCCCAAACATACAATCCATATCCTGGCAGGACCAAGGTACCTGAAATGCTGCAAGAAAGTCACTCCAAGTATTTAATGGAGATACAGCACAGCCTAGCAACCTTCTAATGGGACAACAAACTCCAATCTCTCAAAACAAATGGAAGGTGGGATTGAGATGAGACACAGAGGCTGGAATCCTGTATATCACCAGGATTCTCCCACTCAATCAAGCACTTGCTTTTTTGGTGAATATTGCCTCTACACAAACTTAACACCCATATTATGCAAGATTTGCTGTCAACTTTAAAGGGACACAATTTCAATCTTCAACAAATATCATTAGAAAAGTTAGTAACTTGAACGTGTTGTCGTGTTTCCTGCTAAGAAAAACAGACAATGCAATAAAAAACCCCCAAACTTTATGTATGACCTATAACATCTGAAGAGCAAACAAACAAAAAAACCAAAAAGCCACCAACAAAATAATCAACCACCCAAAAAACCCCTGCAAAAATGCAAACCTCCTCTAAGAAATGTCTTCCTCTGTGTTTAACCACTTAGATTTAAGACACATGCTTAACAACAGCGGGCTCCAAGAGGAAAGAGTAAGTTAATTTTTTTAGGGAAAAGAACTTACTCAACATTTTCTTGTTTCCAGACAGTAATCTCAGGGACAAACAGTACTGGGAACCTGGCCTAGACTGAAACCAGCAGCTGCTAACTGCATGCTTCACATAATTCTTCTGATAGCCAACAAGAGATACCGACCAAATATTGCTCCTGACTTTAGATAAAAGACTTACTGCCTCGATTTCAGAAAAACCTATGTATTACTTTCTTAAGAGTAGAATTGCGTCATCTTCTTGAACTTTAAAACTTTACATGAAAGGTATTCTCACCCCCTGCAAGAAATGTGATCCTCAGTGATTTGCTGAGGGAAAGAAGCACAGAGAGTAAGAGCTTTCCGAAAGACTTACCTGACACGCAAAGTAATTTCACTAAATTTATTTTAAGAATATTGTTTAAAGCGTGCAGTATCGGGTATCACTATCAGCCCACCAAGCTGGTATCCCGCCTTTGGAGAGAAAGAAAACCATACCCACATTGTACTCATAAGTGGTCTGTATTTGCTCAGGCTACTGTCATTCTCTGAAATGCCTATGCCTTGGCACAGATTTCATTTTATAAGTCTCTAAGGAAATCAAAATCGTGCATTCCAAAACAATTGAACGACAGGCGAGGAACCGTGGAGAAGTCTCAAATGTTGTCTTGAGAGCCAAAGACAATGAGAGAGACAAGACAAAACCAACTTCCAGAGGCAGGGTAGCTAATTCAGGGCTTTTGAAAAAGCACAAGAAAGCAAAGAGAAACTGTGAACTGGCCTGAGCTGGTTGTACAGAATAAATTAGGAAGATATACATATGTTAAGACAGCTACCCTGAAGAAAAATCCAAAGCATTTCCTTGCGATAGATGGGCCTTTTTAAGGGTGGAAGGATAAAGGACAATGATCATCTTTTTATCTTCATTGTCTATCCAATGCAATAGAGATCGATATTGTAGAAAAACTGTTAATCTTATAAATGTATATGGACAAACGCTTTCCCACCTGGGAAACTATTCTGCTGGGTTTGATTATACTTCTTAAGCCTTCATATGTTATCCTATAAACATGTTTCCACTTGAGGGGACTTCACCCCAAAATAACTACAAGAGATGCGTATTGTAACTGCAAAGAGGTTACAAAATAGGGCTGCTCCTAATTTTCGTGTTCCCACAGAAACAACAGCCCCTCTCAATATAGTATTTTGTGCAGGAGCAGAAAACATGCTTATATGAACCACAATAAGAATGCAACTACCATTGGGGTTGCCCTGGAAAAAATGACTTCAATTGTCATGAAAGTTATTAATTGAAGTAAAAATACTAAATCAACAAGTATAACTTCCCATTTAGGGGATGGGGAGGGTGGAAAGAAGGTCCTGCTGCATTTGACAAATTATATCACTTTCATAGCAAATAACCCTACGTTATCTCCAGTGATTTTGCATTATACAAGACCCATGCATCTAGTTGCTTTTGTTCTATTATGCCATATGAAGTTATATACCTTATTTCTGAGCAAGCAGCTGGGTATAGTGGTGAAAAATATCTGTCATAGCAAGATAACTAAATCCTAGTATCTACTCTTCAACAACTCACTTGCAATCTCATTTAGCAAACTGTCATCACTCTCACCTTTATACATAATTACTGAAAAGGTAAATTTCCATTAGAGAGCCCATCTGTTTTACATAAGAAGAATGGGTTATACAAGTTTTTGCTCTGAAATTTTTTTCCCCAACTGCACCGTCATTATTACTACTAGATAATCAGCAAGTAAATTTCAGTAGCAACCTTATTAATGGATTTTCATTTCATTTACTGCCTAAGGGACTCAAGAAATTCAAAGAAACAGACACAGAAATGGAAAAGTACCTACAGAGATGACAGGGAATGTGGGATAGGACCTAGATGGATACTACTGTTCTTTTCAGTGTCTTATCCTCCTCTCTGTTCCTTTCTGAAATTCAGGCGCGAAAGCTTCCCACTGTGTGGGAACTTTATTTCATAAATTTTCAAACAGTTTAAGGAATTAGGACTATGATTATTCTATAGCTGAACTATCAGCCACCAGTATATGAGACACAATTCTGTATCTGTCTGACTTTTCTAAACTGATGACCATCTGTCTTAACTCGGCAAACTGTTCTCAGTAAGGGAAACAACAAGAAGTATATCCTTACTTTAACCACAGTTAAGAAGACTTCCCTCAAGTATGTGTTTCTTCATATACAGTAATGCTTCAGCTTTTCTTTACAATGATCTCACATTATAGTAGGAATAAATTATTCTCTCAACCACCAATACTTGTCCCATTACAGGAAAAAAAAGAAACAAAACAAAGCAGAACACCAGCAGTAAGAAGTGCAATGATCTGCCCGCCAAGTCTGGATTCTAACCAACTTTGAAATCCTACCCTTAGCCAAAAATAGCTTAAAATAAATTTGTTAATACAAAAAGTGAAAGCAAGATGGTTGATCAACAGGCTCGGACAGAAATGTCTTTCCTTCTCCTAGTTCTGGTTTAAATAGGCTTCACTAGTGCAGACTTTCATCCAGTGTCCTCCTGAGGTGCTCCAGCCCTTTCCTAATGAGAACGTCTGCTGATTAGGTACAGCAGTGTCCCCAACCATGCTGCTTTCCTAAGGTAAAAGGCCAGCTAACACAAATGCATTGGTTGTATGCATTAAGTAAGATGGTATACGAGTTGTTCAGTAGAAATAGGTGATAATTTAAAAACAAGTTCAGCATTAATTTAACAACACTTAAGCCCTCGTTTTTAGATTACCTTTAAATGCCAAATTTGATAAAAGAGAAATTTAACGGAAACAACTTTTTTTTTCCTCTTAATGTTCATGTTCTATTTTATTTAGAAAGCAGAACTGCTTCCTTATTAAATGTCTTAAGTGACTCTTATCAGGTATGATAAACATCTACTTTTAATCTTTGGATTCTGTTACTCATCATTAGGACAGAAGAGACCAGGATGACGACCATTAAGACTCCTTGTGTTTCACCTCAAGAAGAGGGGAAAAAAATAGGACTGCTGGAATTGCTGGAGTGAAACAGCAAGGAGAGGTCATGGGGGCAGACTTACGAAGTGCAAAGGTTTAACAGAAATTTAAGTTCAAGTAAATCTTGCGGAAGGTTATTCAATTAGAAAGATATTCTTACAATTTCAAATATCTAATAAATATATTTATCTTCTGATCGGAAGGCATTTTACTGGGAACTCCAGTACTGAAAGAGGCAAAAAATGTCCAGTGCTCCCCAAATATTGCATTAATAAAACTGAAGGAAAAGACCATTTTCAAAAACACAAAATATTCACAAGCCACCACAGTATAGTAAGTAGTAAAACAGTTATACAGGAAGCTCTACTTCAAAATGGCTCTTTCTGGAAAACTCTAAATTTAAAACAATTGTTTATCTACAAACTATAACACAATTTTATGCTAGAAAGGGGCATTCCTTTTTGGCAACACTGAAGAATATACCTGCCTGAATTCCATCCATCTCCCACAAGTTATTCCTACAGAGAGAATAACTTTATTGAGAAGAGGTGGGGGCAAAAAAGAGAAAGGAGAGGGAAATTATAACTTTCCCATATTTCCCCAAATAGTTCTGAGATGCTTTTTTTCCCCCCACTCTCCAAAGTCTTCTTCCCAGCTATAAAAAAAATGCTATTACACATTATAGCAACTTGCACATTTCTATGCAGCACATTATCTACTCAGTATTTGATTCTGAAAAATGTTTGCAGTGACAGCACTGGCAAAAGCTAAAAAATAAGCTCTAAAATTGGTCTTCCTAAGAAATCTGTTAGCATTCTCAGCAACACAAATTTGAACTTTGGCATCTGTTTTCCACATATCTGAATTCTGTGAATATTAGGAATTCTTCTATTATACAAGCAAAGACTGAAATTATTGTTTTTGAAGAGAACTCCAGTTCCTCAGTATAAACACATTCCATATCCACTTTCAGTGTTTTTTTGGAGTGTGGTGAGAATATGGCTTCACAATACTCCTCCATTTCCGATTTAATTTCTTTAGGGCCTGTCAGGGCAGGTTGACTGAAGATTTTCTTTTTAAATAACCCAAAGTGCAATATCAGAAAGTGAGCAAACAGAAGAATTTTATATGAATTTAAATTCACCCATCTGAGATTGAGCTATCTGGGACACCTAGGACCTAACAGTCTCCTTCTCGGTGTGATATGTAGAGTATGGTCCTTGCCCAAAACTAAGTCCTGCCTGGCTAAATGTAACTTTCTTCCTGTCATGGCAATGACAGCTGGCTCCTGGCTCCCCACAATTAGTCCAAACAATGTACAAAAGCAACGTAGGTTTTCTTCCAGCAATGTGAATGCCAGCAGAATACGGCGTCTTTAGAAAGATATACCAGCTCTGTAAAATTTGGTGAACTCCATATCTCAGACTTCACACACCCATGAGAAAAGATTTCCTTCCCTCAAAGTTCAACAGCCGCGTTACTTGATCACACAGTTCCAAAAGCCTCAAACCTACTCCAAGAGCATACAAAGTACAATTAGCTGCTGCACGTGAAGCATGCTTCAAAAGCATGGATTCCACTTCAGAACTCAAATCCAAACACTTGGAAAGACACAAAATGCTGTTTGCTACACAGACACCTTTTAACTTAACATAGTATGACAGTCAGGCAGTCAGACGTTTCCAAATCTGTTAAAAGAAAATGATGTCACTGAAGTGACGATCAATGAACTCCAGACTATATTTTGAAATTCCGTTTCTTCATAAAATAATCCACACCAAAGATAACGTGTGTGTTTCCATAAAACAAAACCATTCATCCTCCTCCGACAGTAGTTTTCTCAAACTGAGCCCTTCAGACAAGATTTTTTTAATCACAATTAAATCATTAGATTCAAACAATCACTGAGTATGTATGTATTTGAAAAGAAACTTGTTACCTTTCCTCTGCTAAAGGCCTAAAATAGGGATTACAAGTTGATACTTTTTTGGGGGGTTTCTCGGGTTTTGGTTTTGGTTTTGTTTTGTTGGACGTTTCTTTGTCCAACAGACCTCTTAAGTGGAAGATACAGCTCCATGATGTGCTCACTGTCTCTTAACAGCTAAGTAAGAGGAAACTAATGCTGTATTGTTGTTAACATTTTGCTATTTTGACATGAATTCTCCTATCATTCTCACTTACTGGCGCGGTTCACAGTGTGATTTTGGTGCATAAAAAATACATTTGCTTTCTGAGGAAACTAAACCAGAACTGCTCCACGTGTACACCAAATTAACTCTACCCTGTAACATGATGTCAGAGTCTAAAGCAATGACTCTGCCCCTCAGGTATTTTTCGCCAAGGCTTTGTGGCGAAAAGATAGCCTAGATAACCAGAGAAAACCTAGGCAGAAGCCAACCCCTCAAATTCACACTCTATAGATGGCAGAAACATCTGCAACAACAGCTTCAGTGCACTCATTTGCTTCTACTGCATTAAATTATTTGTCACAGTAAACAAAGCCCAAGACTGTACTATAGCATTAAGCATCAAGTTTAAGAGAAATACTGCAGGTCTTTCTCCTGTGCTTGCTGAAACCTGTTATCTGTCTGTTCAATTACATGAGCAAGCGTTCCTCTGAAATTGCTTCAGAACACAGGATTTCTGTTGACCACCACACCAAAGTGGGTACAGTAGCCATTAGTGAGCTTTAGTAGCTTACTAAAAAAATACACAAAAACCCTACTGTTTATGAAGCAGCTCTGCAAACTCATCCTGTTTTTTCTTATCCAGGTAGCACATTTTAGTTATTCAGTGTATTGGTAGCTGTAGAAATTCCACAACTAGAATTCGGTTAACAATTCCCTTGATAAATGAGGCTGATTAAAATCTGCCTCATTAAAATCTGTGTAAAGCCAGCCTTTAATTGTGCTGGCTTTACACAGATAAAAAACAGTAACATTTTATTACTATTAATGAAGAGAAATCTTCCCAAGACTGCATCATCTTACAAGACTGTATATTAACACTGAGACTTATCTGACTCTTTTGCAATATAAATAACAATGTAATTAAATTCAGTTAAACTCTGAGGGTACATTGCTTCAAAAGATGCGCAATTGTAGAACCTTTGCAATACCAGCTTTCTTGCCAAAAACACTTTAGAAAGTATTCTCTTGTGTACCACAGAGACTTCTACCATACTTGCTGAAAAGTATTTACAGTAATAACTATGGCTCTCCAAGGCCAGGATTTTGTTTACTGTCTTTCTTGGTGAAGAACCGATCAACCATCTTTCCACAGGAATCACTGCAATGTCACCGGGCATTACAGCTCCAGAACAATCACTGTGGCAAGATAGGAGTATCTCCTCCCACGAGCAGAGCAGCACACTGCCTTCACACAGCACATGCACCCTCGGGAGGAGAGCGAAGAGACAACAGACCTTCAGTGTTACCTATTTGTCTCTCTAGATCTGCTGCTTCATCTGGTGTTGCGCGTGGGAGGACACCAGGATCACTGAAACTAGTGCGCAGCAGGGTCCCCATCACGAAAAAGAAAAGAATCCCACCGATTGCAGGTATAGCAGGTGTAATCTTCTCTGACAGATACGGACAACTGGAAAAAGAGAGAAGATAAAACATAATCAGTAATACATACCGCAACTTGCCCTCAAAAACTGTTTACTGTTATAAACGCATATGAAGAATTCGCTTTCTTCTATCGATAGATCCTTAGAACATTAATTAAAGCTGAAATTTCTGTTCATGTGTTCATCACACTTCTGAAATTTATCTTAATCTGTTTAATATAATAAAGGTCCAAATAGCATAATAAAGACCTCACTAATATGCAATAATCATTTACATAAGAAAAGAAAATATTTATTAACAGGCTATTATAAGTACATCTATTTTTTCATCTATTGCCCAACTACATAAAGTAAATTGGGGGGTGGGGAAAAGGAAATAATCTGAAGATATTCAGCAATAAAAAGCAAAGCACGAAATAAGCCATACTGAAAAAAATGTAATTAAGTCTATAAAACGAATTTATCGTCCATCACAAAGATGGTGCCCAAGAACTTGCACCTCTGAAACATTCCTATAATAGCCATGGTATACATCAAGATTATAACACCATTACTGGTTCTCTTTCTTAAGCCATTTCTTGTAACTTGGTAAGCTTGTTTACTCATTTACAAAGCAAGATGAGTACAAACAAGAATGCAAGACACCTGGAAACATATAATCCAGCTGCAATATCAACAGTCCTTTACCAGCATCAAAAAAAAAAAGGCTCTGTGTTTAGCAGATTTACAACGTACACCTAAGGCTTAAGATTGGATCCCAGTTTTAGCAAGTTTTCCCCTCTGCTTCACGTATAATACAATCAAAACGAACAGAAGCATTGGAATCTGAACGACACACAAATACTGGTATCTCTTTAGGGAATATGAGCACTTAGACATTACACAGGATACCGCTGCCGTTAATGTGAGTCGTACAATAAGCACTGCAGGATCATCTTAGAAAACGCACAGGCAGAACACTCTCGTCACATCTCTTACGTTAAGTAGAAGGGACAAACACAAATGGCTTCATGCATTTCTGATGTCTGCATGGGAAGTCATAAAATGAGCCCAAAACAAACATAAGCCAAAACCCAACAAGTTCTGGGCCTTAGGGCTTTGTGAAAATAGATGAAGTATTAGAGGTATTAGATGATTGATACCTAAGCTTCTAGGTAGCAATCCAGTTTAATTCTTCCCTGTTTCTGCTGACTGCCTTAAACGACGATTCGGACGCGCGAGCTTTTGCACTGCACGCCAGTTAACCTCACTGGAATGTTAACTCCAAGCAAGTGATGACAATGTCAACTTCACTGTCCATCACTTCTGCCTACAAGATGGGGAGAGAATGGAAACACTTTTCATACCAGCCACCGGGTACCAAGCATTTATCTCCCTGCGTAATCCTGTTAAATGTACTTGGCTGTTCCGCAGAACGCCCTGGGTTCCACGGATGCAGTGAGTCCAAATGCATTACACGGCACGTCAGGCCATCACCATGAGCGGAATTCATCTCTCCCCCAACATGAATGTAATCTTACAGGTGTAACAAGTTATGAAAGATTAAACAAACAACTGGGTATCAAAAAAAAAAAAAAGCGAGGGGCAAGAGATACTCTAGTTTCATTAAGTTTCATATAATGAATAGACTTTAGAGTCATAGAATCATTCAGGTTGGAAAAGGCCCTCGGGATCATCGAGTCCAACCATCAACTCCACTCCACAAAGTTCTCCCCTACACCATACCCCCCAACACCACATCTAAATGACTTAAACACATCCAGGGATGGTGACTCAACCACTTCCCTGGGCAGCCTATTCCAGTGTCTGACCACTCTTTCAGTGAAGAATTTCTTCCTAATGTTCAGTCTAAACCTACCCTGTTGCAGCTTGAAGCCATTCCCTCTTCTTCTATCGCTAATTACCTGTGAGTAGAGACCAGCATCAACCTCTCCCTCAATTTCCTTTCAAGTAGTTGTAGAGAGTGATGAGGTCTCCCCTCAGCCTCCTTTTCCTCAAACTAAACAGTCCCAGCTCCTTCAATTGCTCTTCATAAGATCTATTCTCCAGGCCCTTCACCAGTTTCGTTGCCCTCCTCTGCCCTCGCTCCAGCACCTCAGTATCTCCCTTGTATTGAGGTGCCCAAAACTGGACACAATACTCTGAGCCCTGAGGAACACCACTTGTGACCGGCCACCAGCTGGATTTAAACTCCATTGACCACCACTCTTTGGGACCGTCCATCCAGCCAGTGCTTGACCCAGCAGATTGTATGCTCATCCAGGCCATGAGCAGTCAGTTTTTCCATGAGAATACTAGGAATACTAAATACTTAGGAATACTAAAGTATTCCACGAGAATACTTTAAATACTAGGAAACGTGCTTCAGATGCACACTTGTAGAAAATCAGTTTCAATGTTAAGTAAAGGAAGCGGCAGCAAGACAGCTGGTGGATATAAGCCTTGCTCCCTTCATGTCAGAGAAGTCGGAGTGAACAACCAAACAACCAAAGAGAAGCTTTCATACCACGTAAACATCATGCTGCTCCGTTTATTTCTTGCCACAAAGGATTAATGAAATCAAAACTACTGTAATATGCTCAGAGCAGAGCACAAATTGGCTGCAAGAACGTATTTTAAAAGGATTATGGAGAACGTGTACATTAATGAATACTAAATATAGCACAGCGCTATTATTCTTCTATTGCATTATTCATTACACATACCAAAGAAATTGCAACTGTGATGAAGTCTGTTGACCAAACAAGAGCTGTATGTGTGCAAAAGGTACCAGGAGATAATCTCAGGGCAGCACAGTAGGCGCAACACAATTTAGACAATTTTGCCAACGCAAAACCAGCAGTGGCGGCTACCTATACCACTTGACATCCTGACAGTGACAAATCCCCCAATTTCATAGGGAATCAGTCGAAAGAACAAATTCCTGCAGTGAAATATCTTAAGAAGCCTTGCATTCCTGAAAAGTGATGATGTCATTATAGTAAAACAGCATAAAAATTTTTCTCTCTGCCTTGCTGAACCAAGTCCACCTGTGAAATTTACCGAAAACCCGACAACCACCCTCAAAGCTCTGCACGCTCTTCACCACAGGCAAGTGTAAGGTAATCTGCTTTGCCTAAAGGTGTATTCAGGGTTTAACACCCCGTATTTTATCAACTTTGACCTGGAATTACTTCAGTAATAATGTAGAACAGACCGAAGATGTCATCTTGGGGCATCATGGGCTGCCCAGGGAAGTGGCTGAGGCACCATCCCTGGAGGTGTTCAAAAGATGGGTTGACGTAGTGCTGAGGGACATGGTTTAGTGATGTGTTTTTTTTAATCAGAGTTAGGTTGATGGTTGGATTAGATGATCTTGAAGGTCTCTTCCAACCTAGAGGATTCTATGATTCTATGATCTTTGGCAACTAATGCTCCACCTAATCAGAAATTATTTCAAGGGAGAAACAAGCCCTGACAGGGATTCCGATTGTAAGCTCAGGCAGGACCATTCAATCCAGTCTGACTTATGTATGAACAGATCATATATTATAACACGGGCTTGCAGAGAGCTCAATGATATCTATCCTTTTATCCTTATTGTCTCCTGGATTATTAAAAAATCCACTAAAAGTGGCTTCAAACTACAAATGTGGATTTTTAGCTCAAAACTGTCAATACATCCGTAGCAATACACTTTATATAAATAAAACTTATATTTGCATGCTTATATAGCAAATGTATTTGTACTGTTACATTAAGTCAGTATTATTTTAAACAATTTGCTTTAGTGTTACTACTTTTGGAATTGTCAAATACTGTACACAGAAAAAGATTTTTCCTAATATTTGCTCAAACTGGTTAATTAATTTGCTTCTAATGAGTTTGCGTCATTTCAGGCATAAGCATTCCTCAGACATTAAAAGAAATATCTCTTCTGGGTGGTATTTTCAGTGAGTTTTTAAAGCAAACCCTAGCAGGTATTTCCTGGCAGCAAATTTCCAAACTTTCCCGCAGAGGCTGTCCCCGTGCAGAGGACTATCCGTCTGCAGCACCACTTGTGATAAAGCAGCACAGAGCTCCAGAGCAAATCTCTGTCCTACTTGCAGAGCAAGCAGTGACAAACCTTTTAAAATCAGCATTTGGTAACTATTAGATGTGAAGTGACATCTTCTGTTTACCTCATACACACAGTAAAACAACTGCCCTTAATTGGTATCTGTAATGATAGCAAGTACAGCCTCGGTCCATTCCAGAAAACAGATTTTTAGGAAGAACTACTTGACCATAGAACCCACTAGAAGTTGTTATTTTGGAAATAGCTTCTTCGGAAAGCAATGTTTGGATTTGTGCATAGCAACCAGTAACACAACCTGAAGTTTTGATTTAATTAATGGAGGTGCTTCATACAAATCAGCCCTGCTTTCTGCTTGGTTTCTCAGCTGCTTTTTTGAAGCATCACGTGAAAGCTTGCATGAGTGTAGGAGGGAAATAAAACCTGCTGGAAGACTAGCGTGTCACAGCTAGATAAAAATAAAAACACAATGGCATTTAAGAGATAATTATCAAGCATCGCTCCTGTAAATGAAGGATGCAGGAGAACAACAAAAGTAATTCTTGCCACCCAGCAGCCTTCTTAAGTGTGTAACCAATGCTCCCTGTGGCTACCAAGATCAGCAGAAAAATACACGTAGTATCGTACTGAAGAGCACAAGCAGCAAGAGTCCTACAACTTCCAAGCTCTTTCATTAGAAAAGAGGAGGGGAAAAAAAAAAAGCAGCCTCCTTAAGGGTTTTCCTGGAAAGATGAAGGCTTTCCTGAACCGTTCACTGACAGTTGTTGTTATTCACTGATGGGGAGATACAGTAACTGACAATATCCAGTAGGGATGATGGAGATGTGGAGAGAGTCTTACTTGGAAAGAAGCTAACGCTGTAGTTACAAAAAACCATTAATAAATAATACATCCACTTACTAAAGAGCATAAAAAAGACAAGGTTTCATACCTACGAGAAATTAAGAGATCTTGCTTAATATTTGCTAAGCCGTCAGGCAGAAAACAATAAAAGTACAGATTTTATGCAAAGATGTAGTAGCCAATACACTTAATTACACTAATTAAAAAAAACCCCAAACTGTTCAATCAGGTATTGCCCATTTAATATACCAGTAGCTACTGGTGTGCAGGTGGTGTCCAACACAAAGAGAGGCAGCCTGTGCTGGGTTCCACATGAACACGTTAACATCTGAATGAGACTGTGCTGCTTTCCTTAAAATAACCCAAACGGTTTGGTTTTTGTCCTTCCATTCTTATTTATGGTCCCTCTCAGCTCCCCCTTCCTTTCAAATCCACCGCATCATTGCTCCAAGTCACTCGGTCCCCAACTTCTGACCTTACACCAACAAAAATCTTTGTCAGGTTCTTTTGTGAGTCAAGCTGGTTTACTAAAATGTATGAAAATGGCACCGTTCTGCTGACTTCTCTTTCCATCTCTTTAACAAATCGAATATGCACTTGGAAAGGAGCACTGATACTAGCACAAGGCAAGGGAGACAGAAGCACAACCGAAAACTAGAAGGAGAGGGAAGGTGGGACAGAGGGAGGAGACCATTTCAGCGGCTGTTGGTAAGGTTTTCACTCAGATCACTGCCTCTTGAGAAACCACATTCTCACCTCAACCTCCTTCATTTTCAAGATGGCAATGGAATACCCATATAGATAGATTAAAGGCAAATCAAGACTCTGGGACTGAAGAGCAAAGCCAGCTTATAATTTACTTTTCTAATGACAAGTTACCAATTCAAAGAAAGCAGCCAAAGACGTGCACGTAGACCACAACACAGTGGAAGAAGCAAGGATGGGCAAAACATGAGGGCACAGCCAAGAACCTTGAAGGCTGCTGCCTGACAAAAGACAGTAGGAAGATAAGTGGAACAAAGAGAATGATCAGAGTAAAATAATTTCACTGTTGTAGGGTTTGCAGGGTTGCCTCTTTTTACTTTGTTTTCCAGCAGAATCTCAACCAGATGCCGTTACATTTCATATTGCTATTGGGGAAAGAGTTGACAAACTAGAAGGAGGTATAAAAAGAAGCAGAGAAGCACTTTTAAAGACTGCACTGTGGAACATAAACCAGGCTTCAACCTGCTACAGGTGACTTTAAAGGTACTGCATCTTTGATATTAAAGCACAGTTTCAATATACTCAGAATTGTAAGAAGCATGGGATAAATTTTCTCATTGTAGAGCTGTAGCTAATGCAGAAAATAATGCCACAGAAAAGAATACATAGCTCGTTTAAAGACTAGAAGAAAAATAAGAACAAAAGATGTTTGCTGTAGCCATTCGACAGTCAGTATTTTTTGGGATGCTCATATGTTTACACCTCCACCTCCAAACTCCAGCATCCTACAACCAACTCTTTGAGAGGACCTCGTTTTAAAGGTAAGGAGAAGAAATTCTTAAGAAAGGTGTAACATAAGAAAAGGAAGCAACTTAACTAGTTAATTCTTCACAAGCATGCTTTTGGCACGCAGAAAATGTGTTGTAATTTGAGTATAGATTAGTCCAAATAATGTTACATGAAATGCCTAACAAGATTAGCTTGGGAAGTTCTGCATTAGTTTCCTACATCTGCCTGATTCTTTTGTACAGTCTTTAAAATTCCTATTAGAATTTTCAGCAGATATTAAGGAAACAACAAACTAATTTCAATAGGATTTGAAATTTACTTTAAAAACTGGCTTTATTTTATTATTCCTTTTTGTGTTTTGAATATTTTCTAATATCATACACACCCTCATTTCAGAATAGTCAGATTCAAAAACTTGTTGATAAAATACAAGACCAAAAATCACTCTTCTAATACTTGCTTCATTTCAAGTCCAGGAAATAAGAAATGCTGCAAACACGTGAAGACTACGGAAAACACAATAGCTGGAAACAAACTGCAGAATGAGAGCAGGAAGGGAAGAAATAGGCAGAATACTACATCCTCCTCAGTTTGATAATCTAAAATATTATACTCTAATCATAAATGCAGATTTATTGAATGGTTTCAGACAAGATGCATTTAACCTTGCTTAGATGCTATACTAGTTAATTCTGTATTTTATTATACTGGATACATCTGACTTTTTTCTGTATTTCTTATATTCCTTGGGCATAACTCCACTTAATTTTAAGTCTAATTAAAAATAAATTTTAAGTGGAACACATACAGAATAATAGTAATTATATTGTGTACATAAGTGTCCCAGCTTCTATCAGCACTTAGAAATTACTTAAAAGAAAGAAGGTTAATACTATGAAATCACACAGATTACAGAACAGCATGATCCTTAAGCCTAATAAATTAAGTACTTTAGAAGTTCTCTCAAACCCAGTACAAAATAAAATTAGCTTAATGTTACCCTGAACAGCAAAAGCTCAACAGCCAGTCTCTAAAGTTTCATGTGAAAACCTGACACAGTTTGGTCTTTAAAGCTGATGCCAAAACACAGGAGCAATCACCAAGAGAGACAGACTCTGCGGGGAGCTCGTTCTCCCCTGCTCCAGCCAGCAAGTCTCCAAGGGAACTCCAGCAGCACTGACTCCATTACATTGCAGGGCATCACCATCGAGATCCGATTTACGCTGGGTGGATTTGGACGTAGGAGTTTAGATGAAACTAAGTAAGCGGCGTTGATTATGAAATTGTAAAAGGTAACCACAAACTCCCTCCTACATGTAAAGTTCTTAAGGGTTTAATGCAGCAGATAGGCAACAATCAAAGAAATAGCCTTGCGCAACCTCCCGATTTTTATTGCTACATGAATTAACTCTAATGATCCACTGTCAAACTTCAAAGCTGGGATAGATAAAATGCATAATGCAAAAAGAACCTGTCTGCAAAACAGATGTGGTTACTGACGCTCCTGCAAGGGCAACTAAATTTCGCTTCATTGTACAGAAAAGGAACTTCTTTGTTTTACAAAACACAATTTCTAAAATTTTGACTGCATCAACTGTTGGCCAGAACTGTCCAAACAAGGTAGTAAGAAAATGGGGAATATCTCATGAACTACACATCAAGAGCCTGAGTTCTACCAAATAACCAGTTTCTTTATCAAATACACAAGCATGGCATATTCTCAAAAGACAAACTCGGAAAAGGCATGGATTCCAACCATGCAGCAAATTGGAGGTTTGTTTTATTGCCACTTCTGTTCACTGACTATTACTTACTTGAAAAGCTAAAAATATATTTGTACTTTAATTCTCTGGTTCTGCAAACAGTGCAAGGTCTGGTTTCCATAGTAAAAGACAACCGTTTAATGAATTCCACTCACAACTTCTTTGAAACAGCTCATATAGAACACTTTCTTTCCTGTTGTGCTTCATATTACTTCCTTATTATTTCTTATTATTTCCTGTTATGTGATTTTATAATTAAACCATCAGGTTAATCCCAAGTACTTACAAACAGAAATTAAAACTGGGACAAAACAAGCGGAAATGCCTCATGCCACCAAGTCCCTGAAGGAGTACGAGCTTCTAGGTGATTTTCCACAGGATTCTCTGGAAATTGAAACGGACACAAGCAAGCTGCTGCCAGAGAACGGACTCCAAGCTTCCAATAAGCAGTATTTTGCATTCACCCTGCACAATTTATAAGGTCTAAAGGCCAGAGGTAAAGCCTAGCTCTTGCTAAAAGGCAAGTCAATGCACTCCCTACCTCTGGCCACACTCTACTGTCACTTCCCTTGTAAAAGCAGTGAGCTGGCTAACGCAGAGTTAGAACAGAGGAATTGCTCTCAACCTGTTCCCTTTTCTGAAAAAAACTTCATTCATTTACTGATAGATCAGTTTCTTGAACAACTTCACTCACTGCACGGTATAATGAGTGCCAGTGAGCAGGTAGGAACAGACAGGGTGAAGTTGGCCTGTCATTTCCAGGGGCATTCAACTGCTATGTGGACTTTGCCATAAAATGAAATCCCACCCACATTCATAAGAGCTTAGGAATAGTAGATTCTGTGTCTTAGATGGATTTATTATTTTTTTTAAACTCTGTCTTCTTCTCTCTGCAATTCTCCATATTGCATAAAAAACACAAATTAATCTAAAATTCAGGGGGAGAAATATTAAAACTTTAACTTCTCAGCAGAACCTTCACTGCAGTGCAAGCCTTTGCTCTGTCACTGAAAAACAGAACGAAGCTTCACAGACAGCACTTCCTGGGGCTGCTTCACTTATCAAAAAGTGGAGAACTGATGACCCTGCTCACAGGACGTATGAAAAGTGCACATCACGTGGTTATAAATAAAGCAACCGGGAACATAAAGCAAGGAGGAGCATAAAACTAAAAGAGTTTACCCTCCTCTTCCCAAAGAGAAGGAGGGTTAAACAGTAGCAATCCAATCACTTGATCATCCTTCTCAAAGACCCGAGGCCTGTTTGTGGTAACTTCCCAGGTGTGGGTCTCCACAAACGTTGGAAAAGTTTTACCTGAAATGGTATTCTTTGTTTTTTCCCATTGCCTTCTCACAGTATCATGGGAATCCTCTTATCCCAGATTCAGCATCCACTGGACAGACAGATTCCATACTGCAGGCTACTTCAGCTTAAAAAAAACCCCTACAACTAACTGGCACACGTCATGCCAAAGCACTGCCAGCTCCCCATATCTAAAAATGACATTTGTTCGTTTAAATACGAATAAATTACAAGACCAGCTTGAGGCAAACCTTTTATTTCAAGGGGAAAAAAAAATAATAAAGCACACAGTGCTTCATCTACACAGAAAGCATTGCTAACCAAAATATTCGTAGGGGTAATGTAATTTAAACAACTAGGAATAGCCCTTTACTGTATTTGCAGTAGAACTGAGATTTGTGTGCAACTCATGGAAGTCCAGACATTAAAAGTGTAAGAAATAGCCTACACTGAAAGATTGCTTTTGAATCACCAGAGTTAGCAATGTCACAGCATTTAATTATCTCCAGGGATGTGTGCAGGAAAGATTGCACTCTTTGAATACTGAAATACTAAAGGAATTTTTCTTTTTTTTTTTTTCTTTTTTATTCCAAGAAGACATCTAGAATGCTCTGTATGCACTTTTATGTTAAATACTTATCAAACCTAGATAAGTATGTTCAAATTGAAAATCAGTGGCTTTATTGTATTATGTTTTTTTCTGTAGTTTCACAAATACATCATGCACAGCCACGTTCCTCTTGAGAAAGGCCACTGGACGAAATTATTCATTCCATATTCCCTTCCTGGACACTTGCATAATTCACCAAAAGTTATTTCTACCATACATCAATTCTATGGTTTAAATCACCTATTTAAATAAGGGAAATATATTCCATCATATTTTTCCTTTAGCCAACTAAATCAAGAAATATATATCACAGAAAAAATGCACTTAAAGGAAGTTGTAAGAGAAATGGTACTTTGAAAATTAAAAACTGAGGATGAAAATCATCCATATTAATGGTTAAAAGTTGAGAGTATCGTAGAAGGTTCTGGAGCAAGCTCAACTCCAAAAGAAATTTTCTCATTTAAGAGAATGATGTTCTTCACGCAAGTGCCAGTGGCTTAAGAACCACAGTTACTTTATAATTGGCTACTGCACAGTAACTAGATATTTTGACTGCTAATGCATAAACAAGACCTGAATGGAAGACAAACAAAGAAGAAATGCCCAGCTCTTACATTGTTTCTTAAAAATATTGTATTTAAAATTCCCACTCAGTTTCATAGTTTTTTTCATATGCAAATTTTGCTTTCTACTATTTCATTAAAATTTTCTAGCCTTTTCCCAATTAAGTTGTTACTGTAATTTTGTTCAGCAATTACCACAACCTCCAAATTTTAATGTAAATTGAACCAGGATTTGAGGTAGGGAAGAATAACGAACACAGGGTATTACTGCTATCCTTCTCCACAAGTATAATTTAAATCTTCAATTTAACAACTATTTTTGTCAGACTGCCAAATTATTTTTTTTTTATAAAGCGTCACAAGTAGGTGAAGCAAAACGAGGAAGGTCTGTATTACATGCACTGCAACTGTAAATTTCAAACTTTTTCCTTCCAACATGTTAATTATGCAACCTGTTATCACCTATATGATGCAATCCCAAGCCCCACTATTTATACTGACACCCAGTAGATGACATTGCAAGTGGAATAACATGATCTCTCTCCCTAAGGCAAGCCAGCCTTGAAAATCAGAGCAAAGCTCAGTTACCTCATTGTTCCCAGAATATACTCTAAGGAATTGCAACACCAGATTTGTTCTCCGTCTTTCCATTGTCAAACGTGTTGTGCTGTTCTCCTCCCAGTTTCAGATGCCGATATGTAAACAGTTTTCCCAGACACACTCAGCCATGCACACACTGTTGGATCTGCACTTTGGCACTTTTGCACAAACAGGAAACTAGCCGGCCACCAAGTTAAATAGAAATGGAAACCTTTTGAATATATAAAACAATTGCACAGAAGCTAAAATTAAACCGGGATTGCAGCAAGGAAGCAGACACCACCACCCTACCAAAAAAAAAAAAAAAAAAGAAAGCAGCAACTGGCTGTATAAAACACAGCATTATATGCTACGTCCTACATCTCCATAGTGCACCATCTCTAAATGCAAACTGGTGACGTGTAACCTATTTCAATGAGTCCTTCAAGCATCGATATCATAAGTCCCACTTTTTGCCCTGGTGTTTTGTCTCTAACCAGGTTTGCCCCCACCTTTGGCCAACCCCTCCCAAGCTCCTCAGGCTCTCTCCTGGCTGGACTATGGCCACCAAGGAACAGAGGCTGCCCAGGCCCTTCTGCCAGTTCCAAACACTCACACTCCTCATGCTACAGCACCAGGTGGGGAGCTGCAGCCTTTACATCATCCCACAACTGCCCAAATTACCCGAGGATTTGGGCAACTGAACTTTGAGAGAAGCTGCTAGCCTGGATTAATCAGCGGCTTCGCACGCAGCAACAGGAACAGACCTTCACCATGAGGAACCTCCAGAGTTCCATAATTTTCTGCAGCCTTTACTCTTTCCTTCCAGCCTGTCCTCTGAGGAATTCCATTCTCCATGGAAAAGCTGGCCTTTCAGGTCTGCAGAACGTACTACGTTCAAGGAGATGAACTACATGTAGGTAAGAAGTGTGCTGGTTGTTACTTCAAATAGCTGTGCTAAACCAAAGGACGAATACTCAATGTGTTCCTCCTCCCTCCTTTCTGTGCCCTTACAAACATCCTTCATTTTTCAATAGCTTTCCTACGTAACGGTGCCATGTAATGAAGATTTATAGCATTTTCTGTCTACGTGTGGTCAGAAAGGAGAGCTTGGAGCATCTTGCTCCCAGTTATAAACATACATATGCCACAACGAATAAGTGATAAAGCAAAGTATATGAAAGACAAGTGCAACACTGCAGCAGAATAAGTATTTTCTATTTATGAATGACAGACCAGGAGCACAAAGATTCTGCTCCTCCACAGGTATAGAAAAATCCTTTTCCTCTCAAAGCACAAGAAACTACTCTGGTTTACAACTGAAGTACAGAATTCTTTATTCCAAAACTGTGCTTAAAAAAAGAAAAAAGCAAAGAAGAATGTACAGTCATGTAAGCAATCTTAAATCAAAATACAGCTGTAAATCTAATTTCAAGTCCATTGAACTTCACATTACAAGCATAAATAACATTATGTGCACTTATTCCTACAAGAGCAATTATTTTGCCCTCTTAGGATCCAAAACAAACCTTCATTTTTCACATCCATTAAACAATAACATATTACCTGGTGTTTCATTAACCTGAAGGTGACAAAGCCCATCAAAGGTTCACTGGTATGAAGAACACACCAAATAACTCATCATATCACTGCAAATAAGTTCACAAATTGAAGTCCAGAAGCACTGCCAGGCAACTGAACTTCTTGATGAACTGAGTACTTAACTCATGCTAGTTTATTTTTAAAGCCCTTCTTAAAGCAATAAACTAAATTATTCTCACTACTGGACCACTTTCTCATATTTGACACTTTGTCAGATACATTTCCATTCTGTCCATAAAGTCAAGGCCTCTTACCCAGCAGACAGAAGATTCTAGTAAGATTTTGCTGAAAGAATGGAAAAAGGCCTGAAGATTACATAGCTTATAAAAACCACAATGGATCCTAACCCAAACTCTGTCATCTACAGAGAAATTCACATTTCAAATGTATGCTACTTAAAATTCTAAACATTGCATTTTTGTCCAGGATTGCAAAACAACGTTAATATCCTCGATGTCCCCAATACATACTAACCACCTACTTACTTCTTTAAAACATGCAGAAAATACTGGCGCTGCAGGGGACTAGAAGTAAATATGCAAGAGTAAAGAGAGCAGTTTTCCTATTCAGAAAAGCTACAAACCTAAAAAGAAAAAGTTTTTAGTATGACTGCATCCACCCCCCCCCCCCCAAAAGATCTTTAATGCAACTATCTTTGAATTAAAATCCGCAGCCACGAATGCACATGAGCCCAGTTATTGGTGTCCAACTCCTCACAGGCTCTGAGAAATACCAAGGTACGAGCTCTCAGCAGCTTTCCAGTCTGTTAGGTCAGTGAATGACCATTAAAACGTAATGGCCCACATCTGCCAACCAGCAGTTCCAGGCTTGTGCTTTGGGCTCGTGCACTGTGCAGAGGGAACCATCGACCCACGGTGAAACGCGCTCAGGACATCAGCAGTGATAATTATTCAGAGCATCCTAAGCTGCATTTTTATCCATAACCTAGAAAAAAGTGTCGAGGCTTGTTCTGCAAGCCTGTCCTGCGCTAGGATAAGGTCCCAGAAAAAAACCCCACCGTTTAGGAACGTGGTCAGAACCAACCGTAATGGGACCTAGGTGCAAATACAAATCTAATCTTTGAGAGAGTTTTATTAATTCATCCTCTATTACCCTCTTCTCTCCCTTTTTTGGAAACGTACATACTCATGACAAAAATAATTAACACATCTACAGGAATGAGTCCACAATTTGGTGTTCCAAACTTGCAATATCTAACCGGATACTAAGATAAACAAAAGGGAATGCCTTTTACAATGGAGATCTATAAAGTGAACAATCTGTGTTCTTACAGTCAGCTTCTAAGCAAGAGTCTCCCTGAAGCCCAGTCCCCACTGTCACAGTCAAGAGCATCAGTGCATAAAGAATAATATCCACAGAAAAGCATGTTACTGACAGCTATATTAAAAACTACAACAGAACAAAAAATGAAACAGTTCTAAAAGACAAGAGTCAAAAGTGACAGAAAAAATGTTTATTTTTTAAGAAGGAAAGCTGAACAGCGGCAAATACTTTATTATTTTATTTTATTTTTACTATTTCCTCACTTCTTGAAGCTGAAAGCAAAGGACTTAAGTTCTTTCCTTCGTTTTTCCTTACTGTTCTCCTTGAAAAGCTGGCACACCGCTGTTGGCAAAAACCTCTCAAGACGCTTCTCATCTACTGAGGAGCTAAATTAAGCCTTAAATCTATAAACACAATTTAAAGATTCATCATTTGAAGGAGTATTTCTACTTCACTAAAGACTAAAGTGGAAAAAAAAGAAACTGCCACACTAAAGAAATCAACAAGTGAAGTATAAAGGCAGGCCATGGCAGCATTACCAGCCAGAGGGGGGCTGTTACAGTCAAACCGGTACGAGAAAGCGTACAAGAAAGATTAGGAAAAAAGTATTGAAAATATTTTGAAAAATATATGGCTTAAAAAGCCCAGTTGTTAATGTGGTCCATTGCAAGCCTACATTGCCATCATCTCTATTTTGAATAAGACATTATACCACTTCATGCTAAAATTAGCTAAAACTATATATTCTTGCAAAACAACAAAGCAACATCACTTATTTTTTGACCTACTCTGCACTCAGATGCTTGTAGCTTAGCCAGCCCTCTGCAGCTGCTTCCACACCATGCCAATGCCTCCACTTCCTCAGCCTTTCTATGCTTAGGAAAGAATCTCTGGAGACCTAAAGAGCATTGCACAAACAACACCGTGTCCTCCAACTCTTGCTAAATACAATATCCATCTTTGCTTCTTTTGTCTCCCTTGAAGGACAGTGAACGTGTGCTTTGGATTTCATTGTTGGTTGATGAAATAATATTTTATTTTCTCTCAAAAAGGGGACGGATCAACCAAAAAGAAGCCCATTACAGCAGGGGTCAGGTACAGTTCAGTGGATAGGACAGGAGACGAGGAATTGGTAAAATTATCTTCCTGGATCAGCCAGGAATCTGTTGTGTGACCTTGAGCAAAGGCAATTCACCCCTCTATTATCCCTCTGCTTTTTTAGAGCGTATGCCTATCCAGGACACAAGCAAGACAGAACGATTATGTGCCAAACTCTGTATGACTATAAAAATCCCCTCCGGTTATTTATTTTTATTGGGTTTTTTTTGCTGCCAATGAACACTGATGATGGTCTTGGACTCTACTGTACAAAAACACTGTCTAAGCAGCAAGCAAATCAGCTGGAATCTCTAGGCAATACTGAAATACAAATAATCACTAACAGGATACACAGCTTGGCTCACACAATACAATAGAAAAAAAAAAAAAGAGGACTTAAAATAGAAAGAACATATGTTACTATGCTGACCATTAGTTGCCTCGTTAAAAAAATACTGTGGTTACAAAAAATTAAGAAATATAGAGAAGCAGAAATGTTTCAGCCTCTCCTAAAGAGACAGAGTGTTTGTCCTTTATCAATTTAAATCTTGTTTTATAAAATGATGACATTCAGGTTTAGACAAGTACTTAACTGGTTTTCAAAAACATTTAATAGGAACCTGATACTGACAGATACGTTAGCAATAGTTTCTTTCCAATATAGGCAGGGCATTTCTGTCAAACTTTTTAGACAGTAACTCTGAGGAAATTACTTCAGAGTTCTAGGGAAAAAGTGTCTCTTGAGATACCTGAATTCTCCTTTTTCTCTGTGTAGTGAATGATAGCAAGAAATATGTGCACGTTCCAAAAAAGTACCTTCATTTAAAAAAAAGCCCTAGACTTTCTGAACTACAGTATCTGAGCCTTGAAGCAATCGGATAGTAACTGTTTGCCCCTGGGAAGAGTAACAGTGGTCTCTACAGCCCCAAGTCATTTCCTCCACCGATACGCCCACCGCGAGTAACTTCTTGTTGGGGGTGTCTCTACAGAAGCTCCTCTTCCTCTCGGCCAGCCCAGCCATTTCCACCCCTGCCTTGTGCTGACACAAATGTTCCCGGGAACGAGGAAACACACCAGACTGACGCCCTCCCCGGGAAAAAGTGAAGAGCGGAAAATGTGCAAGAACTAAAAGTGAGACAATTTTTTTAGTGTTTTGTGTTTTTTTTTTTTTTTAAATTGTTGGTTTTCATTGTTTAGATCTATCTTATTTTAGATTGCTAATAAATAGTTCATCACTAGCTTTCAAATATCTGAAAACCTCTTCAGTTAAACTGTAAACACAGCTACAAAAAATGTTGAAATATTTTTAGGGAAAATCAGACACCTCCATTTAATTTCAGGCACACCATAGAACTGACTCCAGCCTGGCAACGTAAGAAGTAAATTACATTATAATTTACATCTATAATCCCCGGAGTATGCTCCATAAACACCAAAACTGCAAAAAAAAAAATCAAATAATCGACAAACTTTAAAGGAAAGCAACAGTTATTTATAGGTAATATGAAGAGGTGTTATTAAACAATACTTGCTGCACATTATAATGAAGATGGCTGATCAAGGAAACAGTCTAAAACACCTAATAATAACTAGCCCTTTGAATGCTTTACTCTTGAACTCCACAAAATTCTACAGACTAACTTTTTTCAAATAGAAATGCCAATTGCACTCAACCTCTTCAAAACATAATTATTTACATTAAAATATGTTGGGTCATCTGCAGAGGTATGAACTACACTTACAAAGCAAATTCTACTGTGACCATCATAACAACAAGGGACGTTTCACTTTGCTCCTTCCTTACTTTTGTTGTTGATTTTGTTATAGAGCAGTCCTCATTCCTAGATAATGAAAAAATGTTGGTTTTATATGGGAGTTGTTGCTACTTCATACAAAATGTTTACTCCGTGATTTTCTCCTGTGTCAAGCAAAAATATTTGCTGCAAGATGAGTTTACTTAGTAGAACCAAAATCTTCTTGGGACAGAATAACAGTCATTTTGTTGGAATTGATATTCTCCATATTACACTACATCATAATCACTAACACTTCAACAACTAGATGATTTCTAGGCCTAAGTTATAAAATAATCCTATGATTCCATGGGTAAAAACTTCCTTACATTGTCAAGCTTCCTTTATATTTATCTTGCTTTCTCTAAATCTTAAATACAGACATCAGGCATTTTTCACCTTCTATTTGCAAGAAAAGCACATCGCCAAGCAGTCTCTCTGACATTTACTATTAGAATTCTTTACTTCAGAAACTGGACAAATCTGTATTTGTTCCCGGTGCCTGTATGAGTTGATTAAATCAGCTCCAGCAAAAACAGAATTAATCATATGATCCTAATCCGAAATCCTCAGTGTCATCTTTAAGATGCCTCAAACACCTCTGAGCTGGGGTTGTTCAGCCTGGAGAAAAGGAGGCTGAGGGAGACCTTCTCGCTCTCTACAACTCCCTGGAAGGAGGTTGTACCGAGGAGGGGGTCGGTCTCTTCTCCCAAGTAAGAAGCAATAGGACAAGAGGAAATGGCCTCAAGTTGCACCAGAGGACGTTTAGATTGGATATTAGGAAAAATTTTTTACACTGAAAGGGTTGTCAAGCATTGGAACAGGCTGCCCAGGGAAGTGGTGGAATCGTCATCCCTGGAGGTGTTTAAAAGACAGGTAGACGTGGTGCTGAGGGACATGGTTTAGTGATGGTTTTTGTCAGCATTATGTTGATGGTTGGACTTGATCTTAAAGGTCCCTCCCAACCTAGACAATTCTATGATTCTATGAATTGGAAAAGCGTTCACATGGCAGCACTGGATGGAGACTACAAGTGGAGCAAGTAGTGAAACTTACTGACCAGCTGAGCTGGGAAGCACCAGAATGCCTTCCCCCAAAATGAACTGTTGCCTATCAGCTTTCCTTAGTTCACAGCCCTTTCCTGTGAACAGACCGATGTCCATCACCGGCCTTCCAGAGTCCCAAGCGTTGCCCTGCTACCCCCCATCATGCCACATCAGCCACGAGACCAGGGTAGCAGCCGCCACAACAGTGTTCACCCTGTGTTCGTGGTGAAATGAAGCTTTCAGTAAACAGCAACACTACAGCTGTCCAGGGAAGCATCCTGATAACCAGTTCTTACAAACAGAAATGCAAATTACTTTTTCTCTTCTTAGTTAGGCAATGAGCCTCTACCTCAGCGCTTGACAAATTCATCAGTGCTCCACTAGTGCCGACTCCAGCCAGGGGACCTCTTCCTCTGCTCAACAGAGAAACAAACTACAGAGACTACTACACCCGAGAGGCTCTTTATACAGGAGGATGTTGTAACTCAGCAGTTTTAATTATCTCAATCCGGCAGGAAAGAACTACATCCCCGTGTTATAGACCTATAATAAAGAGAGAAGAATCATTTTTTTGGGGGAAGGCATTTTCAAAGCGGCACTGAACGCTTCATTTTTGTTCCTTTCAGCGCTGCTTCCTTCTCCAACAAAAGCAAATTCCGAGCGACAGAAAAGTACATCTCCCTCTCTGCCCTGCAGCTCACTCTGGGACTGTGCAATCAACAGCAAAGTCTGAAATGGGGAGGAAAAAAAAGACCCAAAACCCGACAGCGCAGTGAATGATGAATGCCATACAAAAATATATGTCCTTGCATGGCCTCGAGCTTTAAAACGAGGAAAGTAAGAGCCCTGAAGAAATGCAAACATTCAAGAGACAGACAATCCTTTGTTATCAAGATTCTTTTTTTAAGTCTCCCTGGCAACTATCTGCACTCCACCACTACCGTTTTGTTAAGTGACATGATATTGAGTAAATTGGGTCAACAAAATGAAAATGACCACCAAGTGCCATCTTCTTGATAAAGTGTACAAAGATATGCTTCATAAAAGCCCCGTATATTCAGTTTATGACTTTTATATGTTATACAGATGACACTCAGACTAGCCTTATTTCAACTTTAGTAACAATTCTTCTGGCATTCATTCTTTGTTTGGTCTAACAAAGCAGAATGGAAAGACAGTGTCAACTGCACTTTGGATTTTAATCAGGTGTCATCCGCGCTCAGAGTTGCATCATCTTAATTAAAGGCAGGATTTTAAGCAAGTTGAAGCCGCTTTATACCCTATAGGTAAATCACCGAATCCACTTCAGGCTAATTTACGTGTAATTCTGCAGACCAAAGCAAAAAACGTCTAACAGGCATTCAGAAGGAAATATGGAAACTCCCTGCATGTGCAAGCTTAAACTTAAACCTATTTTCACACGAAGGCAGTACTCTAGAAGATTTCTGGATCCTTGGACTCCAGGAGAGTCATAGTGGAGTTTTGGCTTCTGCACCCAAGCAAAGTTGGGGATACAGAGACACAGCAGAGGATTAAAGAATTCTCCAGCTACAAGGACAGCAGAGAAGAGGGTCAGATATGGGTGGGTGGGAGCTGCAGTCACTGCAGTCAAGTGGAGTGTAGTTCATCAAAGAACTGAACCTGAACTGGCTCTTTCAGGAGAGAGGTCAGAGAGCAACAACAGACGGTTGCACTTGAATATATGATGCCTGGAAGCCATAATGTGAAAAATTAGAGATACTGGTTCAGGACATGAAATTCAGCATGTTAAAGAGATTGCAGAAAAAGATACTGGTCAAAGCTGGAAGGTAGACAGTATTCAGGAAAGTAAAAGCAAAGTAAAACCACTTAGATATTGAAGTGTATTAATAACATCTTACCAATTAGAAATATGGATTCCTTGAATAAAGCAGAATTAGTTTTGGTCACAGTCACTTAGGAAAATTATTGTTTTAAAAGATTATATTTACAGTACTACTAAGAATTTGCAATAGTTGGGCTGGGAGATTAATAGAGGTTAATGAAACAAAAATTTCATCATCTTGGAAAGACTACCTTCACAAATAGACCAAAAAAACCAACAGTAGTGTTCTTGACAAAGACTTCTTCAAGTTAAAAAGCATTGCTCTAGGAAAGTAGAAATGTTAAATCTGGTTTTGGACAGCAGGAAGGATTTCACAGAGGTACAGGTCATAGAAAATAAACAGATATTAAAGTGAATCAGCTTTTTAAATACCAAAGTTAGATAAAAGGATAAACCAGCCAGTAATTAGGCATTTCCCCACCCCCGCCTCAGAAGGGCAAAGGCAGTAGAACTGGAGAAGAGAAGAACCTGGATGAGAAGGAGGCTTAGTCAATTCTTAAGTCAAAAAGCATAATTATCTGGCTGGGGGTGGAGGCATGAGAGAAACAAGTGTCCAAAATCAGCTATACAAATAAACACCCCAAGAAAGTTACCAGGACTGAATAGAAAATCAACAGCATGCTGAGGGAAGACATACTGATATAAGACATTTACATCCTGGAAGTCAAAAATTGTTTGCTTATAAAGAGAACTGCTCAAATCAACATTTGAATTAGGAAATTGGAACAAGAAGTACAATTTTGTCACTCTCTTTTGATCAGGGTTGGGGGGGAGAAGCCCTAACAGGAAAAGAAATATGCATTCATGCCATACAGAAATCAAAGATAATGTAAAGTGAGCATCCAAACAGATCTTTTGCCTCTGTTTCCAAGAAACAACTGATCAGCAAAAATCGAGGCATGGAGAGAAGGGTAACAACTCTGAGTGAAGAGAAATGCAAATGCCTAGATCTTCTGGGAAACAAATCCAGAGAACATGCCACGTTCCACTGTGGGGATGATAATCCAGAAAATTGCAAAAAAGCACAGCATATTAAAATGGAAATTAAGTAGGAATTTTTTTTAATAAGCCTATGAAGTTAGCTCTATGTTGCCATATAACTGGCAAGCAGCAAATAAGTGCATTTGTGGAAATGACAGATATAGAACACTTTTAGAATGCCTTTTGAAGGGAAGAATTGAAGAAATAGAAAGTAAACAAAGACAAATTACAAAGTTTTATTCAATATCTGCCTTTGATGAACTGAAAAAAGACAAAACAAATGCAGTCCATCTAGTCTAACTGGACCTCAGTAAAAAATTTTGAAAAGACGACTCAGCTTATCTGACTCCTTTACTTTTCATATAAAATGTTTCCTTGAACACAATCTGATGATAAAGATTTCACATAGTTGGAAAGGATTTGCAGTAGACGGAGTCTGAGTATCAATTAAACCTCAGAATGGTATTTGTAAGATTCTGAAGCCAGAAAAAGAAAGCTAACTTGACAGCTTTATCTATCTGAGAAATCCTGTTGTATTATTTCAGTCATGGGCTCACCAAATTTTACTACACGGAACATCTAATATGTAGCTTCTAAAAAGTGAATCTTTTGCCTCAGGAGACATGAAGTATTTTTAAAAAAATGCAGCCCATTTCCCAAAATCTGGAGAAAGAAGATTCTGAAGCCTTAATTCAGGTCATGGCAAGCATTGATTGTAACAGAACTAGAACTAAAAAGTAGATACAAACTTCCAAAAGCAAATGCTGCAGTTACTTTTGGTGTATTTCAGTGCCTTGGGTCTGAGTTTGTTTTCAGGTGTGTGTGCTTGCCAACATGTGTAATTGTTTACATCTTTGAGCAAGCAGGCTAGCATAATACCATGGTCATATGCTACTCAGTAAAGAATGGTGTGATTGTCATTCTCTACTTAGCAGAAAAGTGCTATTGTCGTTTTTTAAATTGCTCAAAGTTCATGCAGTTCAGCTACAGACACAGAAATACCAAAATTCAAATGATGTATTTAAGGAAGTAGGAAGACAGAATGCTTTCCTCTTATTTCAAGTGATCCAGAAAGTAAAAATTGTCTTTTCCTTCCTTCTTTGCTGAGAGATGGTCAGACCATTCAGCTGACACCTAACGAAAGACGGTTTTGAGACAACCTTTCAGTTAAGAACTTCATAATCATTGAGGATAAACACAGTAACATTAAAGTAACTGTTGGTTTTAATATTCCTTCATGGAACACAAAGACAGTCCTATAAACTGCAGATACTCAAAACGCAAGGCTACAAGCCAACAGACTCTTGTTTTTATTTCTAGCCACAAGGTTTTAAATATGCAGATGCTCAGTAGCCCAGGGATGGGACAGAGCAAGGACTTAGAGCTGAAACAATCACTGCCAAGTACTCAGAAGGCCACCAGCAGTGTGCAATGCACCCACAACAGCAACGGGACAACAGAAGCCTCATCTCCCACCATTACTCTTTCCACAGTGACTCATCAACTGAGGTGAACTAATGATAATTAAGTAAATGTGTAAAATCAATTACACTGAAGTGACACACGTATTAACTCGGATTCATTCACCATTAAAGCTGCCGAAGAAATTCCGGCTCTTTCTCCTAATGGAGATTTACGGTTCACATTTCCTAGTTCAAGATCCCCCACCCTTTGCAAAGACCTGAGCAGGATCCCAAAGCCTTATTCTTGCCAAAAATCTCTACCTCACTTAAATCCTAACAGGGGCCCACAGTAGCAGGATGACCTCTTAATATTAAAAGACAAAGTTTACCTGTTAGAGGAGAACAGAAGGAGAGCGAGATATTTCTGAGGAACAAAATCCATTGCTTTTGCCACCAGAATCACATTTTGACCATAATTGCATTTGCAATTTCAATTTTCCATGCAGAAGTCAAAAAGTCAATATAAAGTGCTGACCCTCTATTTGACAGTCTGTTTCAATGACTTTTGTCTCAAATTAGTACACTTTTTAAAAGCAGATTACTGATCCTAGATTACTGCTACACTAAAGAACCCTAATTTATTAAAAGGACTGTTATGAAGCAAAGTTGATTTAAACAGACATATAAATTAGCATCAATGGAAACAGCTGTTTAGATTCAATTTCATGCAGAAAAAATAGACAGATAAAAATATTTTCTCAGATACTAAGTGATTCATAATACATACAAACAATATAAAGCAAGCCATGCACAGTAAAATCAAGACACACACAATAATAAATCGAGCTATAGACTCCAGAAGGTGATGGATCCTGTTAATTACCCCAAAACCAACAATTATAAAAGTCAGTATCTCTGACATATAGTAAATAAAGTGAGGTAGGGAAAGTCGAGGCTTGATTATGGTTATTTAGATTTCCATTTTTTCGCTAACAGATAAAAGTATATTCTTGATGAACTCCTGGAAACCTGGGAAAAAATCCATCTATATTAAATAGTAATGTTCTTAATAATGATTAACTTGTATAAAAATAGTAAAAAATTTTCTGTAAGAATCATTCAATAACAACATTAAAGCTGCACATTTACATACTTTTAGCCAAAGAGCTATCCTCATCTAAATTGTTTAATTTATAGGAAACCAATACTAATCCCTAGATTAACAGAGGCACATGATTAAAAAAAAAAAGAAAAGATCAACCAGGAGCTGAGGCAGAAAATTATGTTAACATTTTCTGCTGGAAGCTTCAAAGAAAGGATTTCTGCAGATGGTTAGAAACTCATTCAGAGGATTTAGAAGTTACAATAAGCATATTGATAAGGTATTTATGTAAAATACGAAGGCTAAGAGGTCCCAATCCAGTAAAAAGAATTTTAAGTCACTGAAATGTGCAGGTGGAAAGATATATGTTTGAAAGGTAAGGTCTAAAATCTCCAAGTCCTAAAAGAACCAAAAAAAGTAAACTATGCCCATGGGGCCAGAGCTCAAGGAGAGATGCATCTGATCTGTTGCAAAGCAACTTTAGCAGGAAAGACTAGCCATACAGTTTATGAAATGGGCAAAATTAGAACTTGAAAGTAGGGTGTATTTGGAAAATGACTGCTCTGTAGTATGAAAAAGCAGAGAGATGTACACAAGCCTGTTACAGGCCAAGGTAGGACTCCACGTGATGGAAGGAGTCAACCAGTCCCACGGGGCCCACACATCCTGCAGTGGTTCAGTCCCACCAGTTCCCTCACCCAGCAAAGCCCACAAATTGGAGAAAATCAGGGACTGGGCCACGAAGCATCAGAGCTGGAGCATGGGAGAGAAAAGTACCATACCCACCACCATGGGAGTGGATTGGAAAGGAGATCTCTCTCTTCTGGTAACAGTAAACTGGTATCAGACTGTCTCAGCTATTGAAGGAAGTGCTGCCTTACTCTTTGAAACTGGCATTTCCCCCAAACCCGGTTGCTTTACTATTATTTTGATACCCGTTTTCATACTCAATTCTTGTCAAGGCTTTATGAGGGGTTTTATAGCCACTCATTTTGACATTCTCTCACAGAGCACGAAATTCATCTCCCCAGCAGACAACCAACACAAAACACAAACAGCATTTAAGTCTTTTTCCTAGTACTGCATTTGGTTGATCCTGCCTTACTCCTATTTGAAGAAATCCAGCTATAATAGCAGCCACTATTTTAAGGCAGTAAGCCATTAAGTGATCATTTCTCCTCAATATTTCATTTTGCTTCCTCAAAACCACTTCAAAATGTTATTTTTGCTCATGGTATTGCTAGACACAATGATTAAGAGCTTAGAAAAAATGTTAATTACAAATAACACTAATTTCACTCTCAACACTACATTACATCACGCTACAACCAAAACAACCAGAAAAACTGGTAATCCCATTCCAGATCCAGTAACAGTGTACAGCCAATACGGCACAACACAGTATGTTAACCTAACTGTCATGCATCCTTGAAGAACTTCTTAGCTATGGAAGTGTTAAGATTGATCTTCTAAAGCTTCCAAAGGTGATGGCCAAGACTACAGGACTTCCAACTCTGATTAGGTACCTGAATTGTGTATAAGAAACGATAAGCATCTTGATTGCTTTCCCTAATAGGCCAGCTGCCTTGGCAAAACAGGGAAGGAAAACAGATGTTTTGCACTAAATCCCATCCCCTCCTGCAAAGCATCGATTAAAACCATCTCTAAACACTTCTGAAATAGCTGCATGTGGAAATCCCATAAACTCCACGGAATTTGCTAGACTTCTTCATGCATTCACGTGTCTTGTACAAAATTCCTATTTTTCAGAACCAAGTATAATACACATGTGTGTACAGATGTATATCTACACGCACACAATTATTCATATGCATACATGTTTATATGCATGAGTGTACACATAGGCATATGCACATACACACAGGTATTCCGATCACCATGGTCCCAAGAAACTTCCAAGTTTTTTGAAGTGTTTCCAAGATAGCTGTCTCGAACTACAGAGCAATCCAAAAGCTAGTTCAAAGTTTTATCTCTGAAGAACTGTGGTGGCTGGACCCCAGCTGGAGGCCAGGTGCCCACCAAGGTGTTCTATCACTCCCCCTCCTCAGTTGGACGGGGGAGAGAAAAATACAATAAAAGGCTCATGGGTTGAGATTAGGAGAGGGAGAGATGACTCATCCTTTACTGTCACACACAAAACAGACTCGATTCAGGGAAATTAGTTTAATTTATTACCAAGCAAAATCAGAATAGAAAATGAGAAATAAAACCAAATCTGAAAAACACCTCTTCCCTTCACCCCTCCCTTCTTCCTGGGGTGAACTTCACTCCCAATTTTCTCTACCTCCTTCCCCTAGCAGCACAAGGGGACGAGGAAGGGGGGTTGTGGTCAGTTCATCACACATTGCCTCTTCTGCTCCTTCCTTCTCAGGGGGAGGACTCCTCACACTCTTCACCTGCTCCACAGGGGAACCTCCTGCTGACTGCCTTGGCCAGCGGGAGGTCCATCCTGGAGATGGTGGCATTGGTTCTATTAGACATAGGAGAGGTTTCTCACAGAATCCACCCCTGTAGCCCCCACTAATAAAACCTTGCCACATGAACCCAATACAAGAACAATGAAGACAGATGACATGGGCATTAGCTATTCCAAGATGAAAAAAAGAATGAAAGCAAAGATTTGGTGCTAGCACCACAGTCAAACATATCCTTTTTTTAACTGTCCCTGACCTAACCTTCTACAAGAGGGAATCTGACCAAAAAATGCAGTAGACAAAATAATATATGAAAAGTCAATATAAAAAATTTGCAACTTCTGACATTTGTTAGCTGCAAGTCTGAACATCAGTGGGAGTTCTTTCTGACAGAGGGTCGTACAGTCCTAACTTCATACTACGGTCCTATTAATCATAATCAAAATGGGCATTCTCAGGAAGAAAAGAATATATTTGGCTTGTGCATAGCACAGCTGGAATTCTCTTCTCCCAGGGCAGTTGATAAAAAAAAGCTCATTAGAAACACTTCTGAAATTGTGAGAGAAAACAAAACTGGCAGTGCAACTCCACAAGTCACGTAAGTCTTATAATTCTTTGGCCTGAAAGATTCCATTAAGAATAAAATGTTCTACCATAATATAAAGAAAGTCCATCTTCAAGAAAGAGTAAAGTGAAATGTAGAATTGAATTATTAAAAAGACCAAATGTATAAAAATAAATTCTGAATAGTGAATTTAAATTTAAATGCATTTTTACTTTGGAATAGGAGTGATGCATTCCAGAACAAACCTTTTGATTTCTTTCACAGTTTTTCAGAACATTACCAGGTTGTGAAGTTTTTTTTTTCCTTGGCTGAAAATAAATGAGCTGTGAATCATCAAGAAAGCCATTACGCAGCACTTCCTGGGCTCTCCTAATTCCTTTCAACCAAAGAACTGCAGTTTTCATCCTTTCTGGAGCCACTTTCAGTAGAGTCAAGGCACTTCAAAGTATCATTACAACAAAAGCTGCCCTCTATGCATAATTATGCAGCATTAACATACAACTGTAAATTGACAACTCCTCTATAAAGCAATTATCCAGATAAGGCTTTGCTAAATTCCTGCCAATCTTTTACTACAAAGTATCAGATATCAGAAACAAAGCGCTCTACAGGAAGAACAAAATTGCCAGGCTGCATTCTAGATTATGAGAACAGAAAGGGAAAAATGTCAGAATATCACACAGAAGAGGAAACTGGATGCAGACAGACGAAATGGTTGCCAAAACAGGCATAATTTAAAACATTAATGCAATGCTAGCTAGTATTAAAAAACAAAACCCACACTTTAACCCATATAGAAAAATTAGAATTTTCTTCACTGTGATTTTTATACTCAAAATGCTTGAAACTGGGATTTTAACTCTTGAAACCACCGTCTTTTCTGAAGGCTTCACATTTTTGCATGTACTATATTAACAGCCTCCAATCACAGATGAGAGAATACTTTAAAAACCCTGTTACATGTTGGTTCTTTTCCAACAGTGAAAACTGTAAGGAAAGACCCTGAGATGTTCCCGAATTGCCTCCGCCCTCTGCCTACCTTGTTACATCAGCCATCAACAAGGTCTCGTCCAAAAAGTTAATTAAAAAATCTGGCAGGAAGAGACCTACACTGTGCTGATCTAGAATCTGTTAGAGGACTTATTTATGGCAGCGTTGCCTATTGGAATCAAATACTTCCCTAAAAGATTTATGTTAGTCTACCAATTATGTAGCAAGTGTTCCTTTATCTGACACTGCACACGTTATTCTATGGACCTGTATACAACACAGGTATTAAAAAAAGAAAAAAAAAAAAAAAAAGGAAAAATACAGGGAATTTTGGCAAGCAGCTTTTTTCTGTGAAGTGATTCTTGTCCACAAAGGCTTCAACTTGAAATCAGTTTGCTCCAATTATGCCATATCTTTTTCTATATTAAAATGTCACATACTTTGCTTTTAAAGAAAAGAAAGTACAGTTATTTCTGTTACTATTCTTACAGAAAGAACATTGACATTCTTTACTATTGCCTGCATTAATACTAATCACAAAGACGAGTTAAACTATTGGGGGAGTGGAGAAAAGAATGAGCAAAAAGGGAGTAATATTGATACCTCACACTAATATCTTTAAAACCAGAATTTTCCAAGGGTAGTTCATAGATGTCTGCAATGAGTAATCGAATATTTTGCATCTTTACATACTTAATCCAGGAAAACAAAAATCTCTGAAATCTAAGATAAGAAAAACCTGCAATCGTAGGATATTAACAGCTTAAGAGTCAGAACTTCAGAAAAGATACCAGGAAAACCATTTTGGCATAGAGCATGTGTTGAGAAATACGGACAATTAGGGGCCATGAGAAAACTGGAGGTAGAAAATATTTGGAGCTGCAAAAGGGAATTATTTTATGATATGTCTGCCTACTGAATGGAAAAAATAGTAACAAATAGGCTGATGAATACCTTGCTATTCTGACATTTCAGATACGGAGAGCCTTCACAGAGAACACAGCATGTTATAGTAGGAGCCTCTGTACATTTTATATCTTCCTGACTCAAAAATCTCCTGCTGGGAAAAATTTACCCGAAGAACTTAATTAACAGCAAGTTTAATATAGGGTCTCTAAAGCATACTGTCAGTTTTCATACAGAGTAGCAGAATCAAAATAAGACAGACACAAGCAGCAGAGGGAATGAACTCTGCCACACACAAAATATATGCTTATTACCTCCCCCCTTTCTTCCCACAGGGTGGAAGGGGGGGGGTTGTGAAAGCACACAGCTCTGCTGAACAGAACATCCATCACACGGAGCCAACCCTCCCCGCCACAGGATGGTATCAGATACACAACGGGTTCTTTCCTAAACGCTCAAGTTTCCTTTTGGATGCCGAAGGAGTTATTTCTGGAATTACGAAAATTTTACAAATCTCTTCCCATGACCTTTCTGACATTCCAACTTTGCCGAATAGCTCCCACACCAGTCTGCTCATTCTGAGAAGGAAATTTCATGTTCCTTTTCCTTAGTGGCAGATAAATTATGGATTGTCCACAGCAATGATTAAACACAGTTTACAAATACACTGGCATATCAGCCATTCAAAAATGCCTGACCTTTTTTTTTCTGGCATGACCCTTCTCTTTTCAACCCAACAGTGGCCCTTGTCAAAATAAACTTTTAAGAGCTGTTCTGTGCCATATCTCACTCGTGTCATAGGTTGCACAGGCTATTCCTATAGATACAGTTATGGCCCAGAGAAAAATCAAGCTGCAAAATCAAGCACTCCCAAAGTCAGCAAATGTCAAAGACATTGCCAGAAACAACGGGCAAGATGCCTGGGAGCCTTCATTTGTCCTTGCCCTGGGTGTATGCATTATGGTCAATTTTTTTAGTTATAGGATCACATCCTACCTCCCCCCAGCAAGGCTGCTCCCTGATTTATTTTAAAAAAGAAGAATCAACACATATTTACTGGGCAACTACTCAATATTCTGATTTCTTCTCAGCATTTGGAATACAACCTGAGGCCTTCTATGCTGAGCACTACTCAAGTATTTCTATGAAGGTGGACTCCTCAGTTTCCTGGTGTGGTAATTCCATAAGGCTCATTATTATGTCAACCGAGTTCTTACAAGCACTGTCCTCAAAATACATCCCTAAAATCTATAAAGCGTTACCCCAAGATTTGAGATGGAAGAATTCAGGCACTGAAAGGCAAAAAAAAAACGCCAACAACTTCAAGATGTGTGGATGCCAAACTGAAACATCTAGCAGTATTTTTTCCAGACTAGGTAGCCTCACATAGTATTTTTATGTTATACAGAAGTTCTGGTTTATATTTACTTAACACAAAAGTACTGTGAATTCAACTGCACCTGGGAGCTCACAGCACTTTTGCAAGTCAAATTTGAGGTTCTTAAGTTGAACCAAAAGAAAAATACAAATAGTGACCATCTACGGAAATTCTGATTTTAAGAGAATCACCATAAGAAACCTGGGAAAGGTCAGAACACAGTCCAGTGCTCAACACAACACTGAGCTGTACTCTATAATTAAATTCTAAAATAGAGTCAATGACATGGCCGATAGTCCCAAGCTTCTCAAATATATACTTGGACGAAAAATGTAGGTCACCATACTAAAAATAAGAGGATTACATACAAAGGGCTGAAATTTTGTTCCAGGGGGAAGGACGGGGGTGAGAAAAAAATAACATGACCAAAACCAAACCACACAACACAGAAAACTAGAGTCAGGTGTATGGAAATGTATATCCTGAAAGCAATTTTGCACCTCAAAGCAGCTTCATGCAAAACAGGAACTTAATGAAGGAGAATGGCAAATAATGCCAAATGTGAAGCTCTATAATACTTTGTGGGGCAGATTTTAATAACTCAAAACCTGATGGAAAAGAACGCTCTCATAGGAAGCTGCAAAGCAATTAGCAATTTTGGCCAATGCAATGCTTTTTCAATACACATAAAGCGTGGGATATGATGAGTACTATGGACACATACATCTGATACACAAAAACTTAATAAATATAAAAATACCACTTTTTTTTTTTTACCACCAACACAGAATGCTGTGAAAAACTTAAGCTAGAGGAGTTCTAGATGTAGCACACACTAAAAGATAAATACCAGTCAAAAGTTATTAAAATCTAGCAGCAGATCTCTACGCGATCCAGTCCTGAAACTGTTTAACAGAAGCTCTGTGCTGCTAATGGTTTCAGAGGCAAAGGTAATTAATAAAAAGCTGAAATAATCACATTATTATTAAATTAATTTACAGAATTTTTTAAAATGTTTGTAGTAGACAAAACTACAATAAAATCTTTTATGTTAATTCCAACCAATTTGTGATTTTTGTACTGCATCCACATATCATATGTAAATGCAAAAGGGCATAGCAGAATTCCCCAAAACAAAAGATATATTAAATGGAATTAAGACTGAGAGTATGGATCTACTTATACACTATGAGCATATACACATTTTTATTACAGAGGTACAACTGTAAAACATATTACCAACCTGGGAAGTCAGGAATAATTTTAAAACAAAACGATGTCATAACGCAGAAATACATTCTCTCTCCCCCCTCCAACAAGGAAGTGGAATAATCATCAGAACAAAACTAGCACAAAAAGTAGTATCTTCTCTACCCCCTTGATGTCTTTAAATGCACTTTAGCTAAGCACAAATTGCATTTTGGTCAGATAAATCAAAAGGTTCATTATCAGGAGAACTGGGTAAAGACCTGTAATATGTACAGTAGATGATTTAAAGGTCCCTTCTAGCCACAAACACTATCAAGAACTATCACAAAAAAAACCATGCAATAAACCCATCATTATAATCAATTAAATCATGCCCACTCCCGCTAACCTAGCAGTCTCTTACCATCCTTTTTGCCAGAGGTAAAGATCACCTTTGGAGGCGTTATCCACAAGGTAGAACAGCAAAATGAATCCTCTATACATCCTCCTTCCTTATATTCAAATACAATTTGCTCTGTACTTGTACACATTTACCTTTTCATCTCGGTCTCCCTCACACAGAGCTTCATCTAATATGCAAACTATGGATATTTATCAAAACAGTAACTGTCTCTCCCAGCTCCTAAAGCAAGGTCAAGTCACCCTTAAAGAACAGCACAGCACCTTTGCAGCATGAAAACTGAATTCAAATCCATATAACCATTTTTGAAATACATTTATTCTTGATGGTATTCTCTGTGAATAGTGATTGTATCACTATCTCTTGCAAAAGAAGCCTACGCTTCTAAAGAATGAAGTGATCGCTTTAAAGAAAAAGTTATCATTAGGCCTAAAAAGCATTTAAAGGACTTGTGGACAGGTTCAGAATTTTATTTAAGATGTCTCTCTGGAATTCTACCGATTCCAGCAGGAAGGTAGGTATCTAAATATCTCTGCGGACCAGAGTCTACTTGTACGCTAATCTCGTATAAATCAATTTTATTATGAGAAAGATGCAACAGTTTGTTTTTGTTGCTACATAAAAGCAAAGTAAATAACAGCAGTATGATTTAAGAGACTATTTCTTTCAAATTAAAAGCTTATTAATGCATCACAACTAGGAGTTTACATATCTGAAGCTACCAGAAGGACAGTCAATTGCGCTAAAAATACATACAAGCATCCTGTTTAGGCCAAGTGGATGACATGCATTTGCTGAAAACAAACTTGCCAATTCCTCTATCCTCTACAGAATGCCATTAAATCCTCTACAGAATGCCATTAAATCCAAGCAGTGGGGAAAAACAACAACAAAAGTCTGTGTGATACTACTTAGCTACCATTTTAATCAAATTTTAACTACACGTTATGGATGCAAGTTCCCTCAAATCGAAAATGTGGCGGCTGGGAGGCATGTGCCTCAGTCACACACATGAAAGTGTGTGTTGTGGATGAAGCACTACCTACCTCTGCACAGCTCCTGCACGAGGAAAAAAAAAAAAAGGAAAAACCAGCCAACAATATAAATTCCAAGAAAACACTACGTGCAAGTCAGATGCAATAGCTACTGCCTCCGGTCGCAGATCCAGTCTTTGCAGCTGCCACAGAATTCCTTGGCCAAGCAGGATGGGCAAATACAGAGTTCTCTCACACGTTTTCTAATAATTTAGAGTAAATGCAAAACAACATCCAAAAGCATGCATAGATCTTTTTGAGAAAGAGGTAGATATTAACTATTACATATGGCCTACTGCAGAGATTTTAACCAACCACCTCAAAGTATCTCAGCAATTATTTTGCTAATCAAAAAAAAAAAAACACCGTGATTTTGGGAACAAAGATACAATGAAAAACCAAGACCATTGTATCATTTCCATAAAGGGGGTGGGGGAGAGTCTATTCAAGGCAGTACCACTCTTTCTCTTGGATTACATTTCTTTCTTTGTGGTCTGCACTTCTAAGATTTTGTGTACATTCTCTTTCCACTCAGGCTGGGACAACAGGCCTAAATTGAGGGAGCATGATATTTGTGCTTCCAAAATCCTTTCTAAGGTTTCAACTCATTATCTGCCTCCATTTAAAAGAATTAGAGAGAGAGAAATTAAGGAAAGCACACAGAAGCACATTAGTTACATTTTACAGTAAATACAAATATCACTGGTGTATTTTCACCCCACTTGGAAACATCTGGTGCAGTATGCACACACATACAAAAATCACTCAAGATCCTCTGGTGGCCATTCCACCACACAAGGAAGGTGAAGAACTGAAACAAAGTTCAACCACTTTATTTTCATCTTGGATATTCTAAGGACCAGTGCGCACATGGTCTCACTGTCCCATCTACTCTTTCTTTTCCAGCTTCTCTTCATAACTTCCAAAAAGACCTTGAAAATTATTCAATTCTGGTATCTATATTCATTCTTCAGCCAGCAGAGGACCCATGTGCCTGGTTAAGGCCCTACCATCATGTCGAAAAGCAGCAAAGAGTATTTCCACACTTAAGCTAGAAATCACAAGTACTGTTTACAAAAACACATTGAAGTTTTTGTCCATTTAGTTCAACAGTCAGCCAAAGGGTACAGTTTATGAAAGAGAGGGGGGAAAAACAGATCCTGATTTGTCTGGATGTCTGTCTAGCTCAGACAACCTCAAAAGGGAAAAACATAATAGGAAATGCTGTCAATTCCTATAAGAAAGCCTTCAAATTTTGAATCGCTTGCAGTATCACCACTACTGTGTTTTTCCTCTGACTACTGCAAATCTTTCAAACATTATGTTTGCTGTATCCTGCAACTGGCCTCTCTTGTTAACAAAACTGTGTAGCATAGAGAATAGCTTACCATCCCAACAATCAACACAGCTCTCAAAAATGAGGTTAAACTGTATCTCCAGGCAGCTGTCAATAAAGGCAGGGCACGTAATCCTATCCCAAAATGGTACAAATATTTAAGTCCAGTTTAAATACGTCATACTTTCTATTTAAATTGCATACTTATAAATCATTAGGCCATCATTGCATTTGTTTGGATTTTACCATTCTCAGCGAGACAGGATCTCAATGAAAAAGGGAACTGCTCCATGTAGGCAAACATCTGCTTTTACAGAAAAATGCATTTCCAGTATTAGTATTGAATGAACTCTGAAAATTACTATATTCCATGTAGACCACCCCTTAACTAATAAGACTTTATTTAATTTCTTCTACAAATAATCCCATTAAAATATACAGTAATTAACAATTTTCCTTTCAATAGGCCGAAGACAAAACTTATCATCTTTGCTTAAAAAAAAAAAAGCCCAAACCCAACACTTCACTCAAAAAATCCCAGTAAAACAAAGCAAGAGGAAAATAATAAAAACCACCACCAAAAGAAAACACCTTCTTGGAAGAAATGTTTCTCCAGAATATATGTGTTACGAGCAATGAAAAGCCATGTTGATAAGTGAAAAGTGTTGATTAAATATGTAAAGGTAAAATAAATGTTTTTTATTGTGAAACTTAGGAAATAAGATTATATTTTCTGCTGCATTTCTGATAAGTCTGATTTAAAATAATGCCTTGCACTGCAAGGACGGAAGAAACCAATTTTGATGACAAGGCTAAATTTATGAAATATAAACCTGTGCCAAAACAGGCCACTCTTCACTTACTCTGTAGAAATGACTAACACACCCAGAAAATAATTTGGAGTAACTTTTACTTTGACAGGAGTTGTTCATATCTCTGCTTACTGTAACAAAGAAAAGCATTTGCTTCCCCAAGGAAGCAACTATCCAGATTTTACTAATTACAGGGTTCAGAAGAACCCCTGGATTTGGACACCTGCTCTCTGAAAAACACAATATATCTTGCTCTATTTATGAAAACTGACAAAAATTACAACTGCTCCCCAAAATTGCTTTACTCCTCATTCTTTAACTAAACTCGTTTTAACATCCTTCAGTCTCCTGACTACGCCCTACTGATTAACTCGGGACAGAACTCCACAACCAGATGTCAGGTTTTACAGACAGCCGTCTAACGGTATGAAGTTGCAGCAGGGGAGGTTTAGATTAGACATTAGGAAGAATTACTTTTCTGAGAGGGTGGTCAGGCACTGGAACAGATTGCCCAGGGAGGTGGTGGAGTCACCATCCCTGGAGGTATTTAAGAGAGTTACTTAAGAAACGTGTCGACATGGCACTTCAGGGCATGCTCTAGTGCCCAAGATTTCTGGGTTGGTTTTTTGTGTGTGTGTGTGTGTGTGTGTGTGTGTGTGTGTGTGTGTGTGTGTGTATGGTTGGACTCGATCTCAAAGGTCCCTTCCAACCATGGAGATTCTGTGAAATAAAATAGCCCAAAGGTTTTTGGTTTGGTTTTTTTTCCCTATGTTCAAAGGTAGGCTTTACACCCTTACAGTCAAACTCTCAAAAACAGAGTATCATCTATAAACATTTCTACAAATACACAGAATGTCTTCTATAAAGGTAGTTCCTGTATACCTTCCCATGTGTTTACAGAAGGCATTTGACAAATCCTTCTTCCTCTATAAATGTCTAAATCCCAGCAGGCTTCTGGCAGGCCACCAAAAGTAAACCACCCAGCAAACAGCAAGACAGCTATGGGCTATATGTACAAAGCCTCAATCAACTGAGTATTTCTCCCTGAATAGACACAAACCCAAAATCTCCTGCTGCTACCGCCATCACAGATGACAAAAGGCCAATTGGAGAAAGAGCGTTTGCGACATTGGATGTCCAGTGGCCATCACTCAACCCCAACAAGCCAAAAATCTGTAGGAAGTAGATTTACTGCTACTGCTGATCAAAGAGGAAGTGGGAAAAGGAGATAGTGCTTTGTTTTAGTCACTCTAAGCCTGAGTTGATGGATATTCATAAGAAAATGTCAGAGAAAGTGGCTGAGACATCACTTGGGAATTGCCAACACAAAGATGACAGTGGGCTTTCTGTTATTCTGTGTCTTCCAGGACTACATTTACTTCTAGTTGTCTCTGACTGATTAATGTACCTTGATTGTTCTTGCCCAGGTTTAGAAGGGAACCGTTCTTGTAGTCCTCCCCATCCCTCTTATCTTTGGATAATCTCATCCATAAACAAAAAATGAAAACAGCGTGGATATGGACATCAAAAGCTGCTGACAAGGTAAACAAAACAATTCTGTGATTTTTTTTTTTTTTTTTCATTTTAGTGGCCTCTTCCTGGAAACTTTTAAAAAGAGGCATGGTGGAAATGGAAAAATAATTCCATGTATGCTGCTTTTACTGTAAATAGTTTGCATCAAAAAATAAATCAATCTGAGAAGCCAACCTATTTTTCCACTGATGAGGAAGTTAGACACTAGGACATTTGCAAAGGAGATTTCACAGCTTATTTAATAAGATCCTCATTATCTCCTAGAAAGAAAGACCCAGATCTATTTAAACAATATCCATACAACATAATCTTGCTTAGCTAGCCAAGATCCAAAGTACAAAATCTCCCCAAACTCCAACTGAAACACACACAAGATACATTAACAATCCATTTTGCAAAAGATATTCAAAGAAAAGTTTGATTCAGGTTTCCAGAATACTCTGCAGGTACCCATTCTGTTTCAATTCAAGGTCTTCCAGATCTCTCTGAAGTGCATACAAAAAAAAAAAAAACAAACCACCAACCAAAAAAACAGTTATACAAGCAAAATCCTTGAATTGAACTGCCTGGCAATTTGCTGCATGAAATCAGCAACAAATTAGTAGACAACAAACCCCAAAGAAAAACCTGGAAGAAAGTTTTACTTTGTATTTGGATTCACTAGAAGCAGGGAAAGAAAATCCACAGACTTTGCAGCAGCACTTTTGCTAAGAAAAATGCTCAGAGGTACTTTAATTTGTACCTTTCAGACATTGAGAGGACTATATTATAGATTAATATCAGAAAAGGCTTCTGCATCCAAAAAAAATACAGGAGTGTAGGATAATGCAAAACATTTAAAGTTAGAAAAGATCCATACAGGATTTCAAAAGAAGGCATGTACAGGCAGCATGGGATAGTTAATGAGCTTTCTCATCAAAAAGTCCATGTTTCTGTCTTGAATATGCCAGCAATTACTCAGTGTAAACCTAAAGTTGCAATGATAAATTATAAAAAAACAACCACCGTATATTATCAGTTTCATAACCTCCTGTCGTGTATCGAAGGAGTTAATCAACCTCTTTTTGCAAAATTCTACAATTGATAATACTCATGGAAATATTTTATATCGTTCAATGGGAAAGAAAGTAGCTATTATTCAAATGATGCTGTTTTTTCTTTCACAAGAATATAGGAACTATAATTATAAGGATTTTTTTTTTAAATCAATGCTTTAGAAAACACAAAACAGCCTCGTGCTACTCACTCTCCAGAATCAAACTATGTGCTGTGGTGAATCTCACTCACAAAATCTAAGTATGTTAAGGACTGTCAAACCAAGAAGACAAAATAAGTACTCTGGTGACTACATTTTTGATCTAAAATAACAAAGACATAATTCTGTCATTATGAAATGACAAAGAAGCAGCAGATTATCCAATGAATTTTGCCAATCACACTCTACACACCTAGAACAGGGACTAAATTTACCTTAAATCAACGTGAAAACACAAGGGTTTTTTTAAAGGAGAAAAAGTAAAGCAGACTTGAAGTGTACCCTAGAGAATATGCTCTAAATCACATGCAAGTCAGAGCTACAATGGTTATTTAAATCTCACATTACAAAAAAAATATTAAAAAAATCAGAATAACTGAAGAAATAGGTTTTACAAACAACTGTAAAAACTAGCACTGAGACACCTATGTCTCTATAACATAGGGAATTTTCATGTAGTCTGGTTAGATACCTTAAAACACCTACCTAGAATAAAGACTAGTACATAATTTTCTGTCAATCAAAATGAAAGATTATAAATAGGGTATTTTTAAAAATCTACTTCATAGGTAATTTTTTTCAAGTATAGCTAACGTTTACAAATATTTTCATTTTTTTGCAATCTATGACAAAATATCCCTGAATTCGGAGAAGATCAAAGTGCTTTCTGTCCAAAATTTGAGCACATTAAGACATTTTTAAATAGTTAATAGAAAAAATGTAACGTTATGTTCTTAATAAGCACATGCAAACTTAATGCAAGTATAACTATGAATTTAGAAACAAACCACCACGAGTAATTTATAAAGAAAACAGGATTTATATTTTTTCTTTGTAGGTTACATTATTTTCTGATCTTTGTGATACACATAATTCTTTGTTAGATAATATTAAAGGTTTAGAAAATGTATCTTTATCAGCAAACTGAAGCAGAAGAAAGATAGCTAGAGAACTATTTCTTCCATCTGCTAATGTTCAAATACATCCAAGTGGTAATTACAGTACCAATTTGAATTACATTTGTCAGAAAAAATGACAGACAATTGGAAGGACCCAGCTGAAAAAGGTCATGGTAGCACCAAGCACTAATTGATTTGTGCAGCATCACACAGCAGCATGTTCCTGTTTCTACACATTACCTCAGTAAAGCCTACAATCAATTGCACTACCAAATCTGACAACAGGAAACAGCTAACATTAGTTACCTATTATTTTTGTCTTTACCACAGTATGTCAGACTTAAAAAAAACCTAAACAAAACAAAAAAAAAACCCCACCAAAATCACAAAACAGGAGAAAGATGAAATTAGTTGCAAGGTCCCAGTGTTACAAGCCAAATTAGGCCTAAAAGGCAACTCAGAATCACAGAATGGTTTGGGTTGGAAGGGACCTTAAAGATCCAGTTCCAACCCCCCTGCCCTGGGCAGGGACACCTCCCACCAGACCAGGTTGCTCAAAGCCCCATCCAGCCTGGCCTTGAACCCCTCCAGGGATGGGGCAGCCACAGCTTCTCTGGGCATTCTCTGTATGTTTACCACTGGAGTATAAGCTTTCCTAACAATAAGAACATACATTTATAACTAGCTGATTAATATGAACATGGAAAGAGAATATGCTTTATAATAAAATTAGATTATTTTTTTTTTTGTATGCAGTAGGGCTGGAAAATACCATCTGGTCAATTTGGATAACCTACTAAATTTTTCATGTCATGGTTCATAAATTACCTTTCCTAAGACATCAGTGAATATTTAGATTGATTTCTTCCCACATTAATAGTCTATAATGATAACTTTAAACTCTATATTGCAGGTTCCTTTTAAAACTCTTTTAAAAGAGTCACCAATAGCCCTTTTAGAAAGTTTGAAAGTCCTTTCTAATATCACCTCTACATAGTAGCTACCATGCATTAAGTAACTGATGTAATTACATTCTACTCAATACATGGCACACTCCTTCCTCTCCCCAGCCCCAATAGTGTTGCATTATTAATAAACACAAGAAAAATGACGGTTTCAACTAATATCCTCCTAGCATTTCATAGGTATATTCTTGAATAATGGTAGTGGAACCATCTTTGGAAGATACCTTTCTCCAAGAAAAGACCACATATACATAAACCACTTCAGATAAAGCCTTGTATAGCCTGCTTTGCAAAAACCTTCTAATGATGACAATTCCACAGTCTTCCTAGGAAATTTATTCCAGTCCTTATCCATCCTTATGCTTGGAATGAGTTCTTTCCCCTAATGCCTCTGAGCTGAATACTTCCTGCTGCAACCTAAGGTCAGAACTTCCTGTCACATCCCAAACAACGTGGAGAAGGATTTCTTATCATCCTTCTACATATCCAAAGGCAATCACCATAACTCAGCATCATCCTCTCTGGATAAAAGAAATCCCAATCTTTTTTAAGATATCTGGGGTGGTAAGAGGGATAGGGAAGAGAAGGAAGAAATTCTTGTGATAAAGAAAGTGCCAGTTTTACTGATAGGTTCTCTATAATTTTGAGAGAAATAAGGGGAAAATGTTCAGAAATTTGAAATTTAAAAAAAAATTCAAGACATTTTTCAATTTAACAACCTAATTTATCTATCGTTAGGAAAGCAATACCCAGGAGAAGACAGCATCTTTCACTACATTGCCCTTATAAATCACCCCAAGCACAATTAGGACTATATGGAAGAAGACAGAATTCTCCAATAAAAGCAACAGAAAAAATTCATCTTCAAGTAATTAAACATATGCCAGGTGTGATCCACAGTAACAGTTTACATTGTCACTAGCAGCATTGAGCAGTTTTATTATTTATTTTTTTTATATACACATCATAGCATGTTTGGAAGAGATCACAGGCAATGGTTAAGATTTCACTTCATAGAAATCATCATTCAAGAAAAGAATAATCTCATCTAATCTGGTCTCTGCATGGGTTCTTAATGCCATATTTGTCATAGTCCAGTGCTGCTGAAAGAGAAGTCCACCTGCCCTCAACAGATTTCTCTTTACAGAATTTTTTTTAATTGTTGTTGTGCACAACACAGAGCACAGAATTCGTTGAATCACTACCCTGCATCTAACCAAGCGATGCTGCAAGGAGAAACGCACTATTCTAAGGAGTTTCATTTGACCAGGTTAGTCCTACTAGTGGAGTACAGACTGAAAACACTTTCTGAAGAATAGTTTAAAGCATGAGCATGTGGGAAAAAAAAAAGTCTGAAGAAAAAAATGAGGAAGATACCATCTTATAATATAGTGCACTCGAAAAGATATTTTTGTCTGTAATAAACAAGACCTTAGAATTGACCTTCAATTTATAGTATGAATTGTGCCACAAACCACTTTTCTAGAACACAACTACATTTCAGATACTTCTTAGGAAAGAATGTAGTAAGTTTGTCCTCAGTCAAAAGGAAAAAAAAGAAAAAATGAGTAAATATATTACCAGGGTTGCATCTGTCAGTGGTCATTTTCTCCTTTGGAAAAATTCCACTATGTGTCAAATTCCATTCTACAGGTAACAGGTATTACCTTTATTAAACTGGGGACTGGTCTGTGTTCACAAATGTAACACGTGATCAAAAGAAACAGATGCAATGACTGGATTCAAGCTCTCCCAGAAACCAACCTCCTATCTCAAAGTCACAAATAGTACTAAAAATTGAACGATGTCTTACCATAAGAATGAGACAGCCCTTTTAAGACCCCGTTTTCATCAAATAAAGAAAAAGGTTTGTTTGTGGATGACTAAAGAACATTCCAGTGGAACCTGCCAGAAGAAGAGTCGATGGCGTTCAGCTCCCTTAGGGGACATCCTCCTCAGTCATTCCCACAGCTGCTGGAATCCTCCCAGCATTCTGAAGGTCCCTGCTTTAAACGAGGGCAGCCAGTGGCACAATACTGTACAGGAAGGGTCAGTTCCTCTGAAACGCATTCTCTCCCGTCGCTCAGAAAGACTGCTGGACACAGTAACCTTCAGAACAAGGTTCATCCTTTTTTCCCAGGCTTTGTGCAAGAAAAATAAACTCGCCACGGCAGGGAGCCTCGATAACTAGCTGAGGAAGCAGCCAGTGCCAATCTTATTGCAAAAAAAATCTACCCCAAGCCATAGCGCAATAATAAATAATAACAAAGAGCAAAGCAAAAGTAGTTTTGCTTCTCCATCCTGCCAGCTATTTAGTATTAACTAGTTTTTCTGCCTGCTGATCAACACAGCTGAGGAAAATCCATACTGAAGCAAAAATCATCACCCAGCATGTCTGGCACACACACAGACCGCTGGGTTGCCTCTAGTCTGATTAACACCTGGCCCTTTTATAACTACCATGTACAGTTAACCCCTACTTCGAGGTATTTATCCTTTTTTTCACATATACTAGACCAGTGCTCCTAGTGGAGATCCACGCTGATGTCCTCAAGTTTCCTCCACCAGCAAATGAACTTTACTCCACTTCAGTCAACACGGCCATCAGAAGGTGGAGTCATCTTACAAACGGAAAATAAATTTAGAACCATAATGTATGGCCAAAACTGAAGCAGCAATACGTTTCCTTCACCTTCAAAATGAAAAATATTCATTATTCAATGCTAACATGTAAAAGGAAAAAAGAAAGTCGATTGTCAGAATTAGAACACAAAAATTACGTTGGAAGTAATTACAGAAAATAATAATAAAGTAGGTTCTGAAGCTCTACAATACAAAAAATAAACACAGCCAATGCAGAGCTGGCACACCTAATCACCAAACTGTCTGCAGTACATTACCTTGAAAAGAGTAGTGCCTTAAGCATTAAAAGATTGTTCTTTTGCAAATGCAAAGAAAGCCCACATAGAAAATGGTCACAAAATGAAAACTGTCTGCAGTAAATACTACTACACCATGGACTCTGCCAACCTAAATTTGCTGTGAATTTCCATTTCTCCGAGACCCAGGCAGTTTCATCGGTCACTTTTCTATTCCACAAGTTTGGTTATTGACATGTACTTACACTAAATAGCTCCCTTTATGCAACTTGCTTAGAGCTCTAACTGAAAAGCAAAATGAGTATTTAGGGTTAAAAAGTGGGGGGGTTTATATCTAGCAATTGCTACACAAGCAACATTTAGACCCCCTTAATGCAGAATTCTGTACAATTTGAGGAACCTAGAAAAACAAAAGCAACTTTAAGAGACTTATCTTCCAGACTTGTGGAAATGAGATGAAACTAGAGCAAGACTCCAACAGGGCTACAAAATGAACGAAGGCCCTTGCCTTTACCTCCCCTACCCCTGCAACAAGTTCCAAAGCTGCCCTGAGCAGAAGAAAGAGGCAGCACTGCCCCTTATGGCTCTCTGAAAAGACCCGAAGAAAGAAGCATCAGCCCACAGAACACCATAGTAAGGAGCAAGCACAGGCAAGGTATTTGGAAAGAGGAGACAAGGGGAGACAGTGATTTGTGAGGGAGTTTGTGGAAAAGAACAGAAATAGTGCCTGCTTGGGAACTCGTTCGTTTAATAATTACACATAGAAAAGCTATGCTCAAACAAACTGCAATGTTGCTACACTCAAGACTGCCAAAATGAGATAAAACGCCAGCGTGCCTGTAGAAATTAGATTTGACAACCTTCTGCCAGGCTCTCCTTTTCCCCTCTCATACATCTAATGCCAGAGCTTTTAGTTTCAAGCTCCCACCCCCTGAGAAGTCCTGCTTCATTCAAGCTGTGGGTGGGACCGTTCTGGAGATGAACTGGAGTTTAAGTGAATTAATAATTACTTTCATGCAGTAATAATAACACACAGAAAGGGAAATTGCAGAAACAGGAACAACATAACATACATCTTGGAGAGACCATCATACGTGCAGACTCCTGGCTACATATAGATTCAGAGTAACCCACTATCTCTTCTATGTGTAACCTGCAAGACTGTCTCCTGGGTCTTTCATTCATCATCCTGGCACTGGAGGTAAAAAAAAAAACAACAAACTTTGGAGAGAGCCACAGAGCTTCCCTGTCATGAAAGATTAGCACAAGAGGAATCAGGAACAGTAAGAAAAGAAAAAGGTATTTCTGGTCTAGAAAAACATAAAAATATTTTGAAACCTTAAAGCACTACTGGTATTATTGTCCTTAACAGCTCTTTTTTCTGCCCTACTCTAAAAAAAAATAAATATAAATAACCAAGTCGAATAACAAAGATCTATGCACCATGCTGGGATTCCCAGAGTTCTTAATTTTGCACTGATGAACTGTGACTGCCAGTGTATCTCCATGAGCCACTTCAACATCTCAAATCTATTAATGATTATTTTTCATATGTTTATTTTTCACTTTCAGCCTCTGAAGTGAGAGAGACTGGTAGGACACAACATGCCTAAGCAACTTAAGAGTGCAGTGTAACTCAAGTATCTTGTGCTGCGCAGCCCAACAGTCTACATTACTGGACATAATAATAACTGTAAAATCCAGCTTGTTTATCAAAAGTTATTACTAGCTTATCTTATAGGTACTGACTAAATATGGACACAAAACAACCGTCCCTCATGCAACTGAAATTAATTTCCAGACGCAAATACTACAGCAGGTAGGACTCCTCATTTCTCCCCCTCAACTCTTATGCATCCATTCAACCATATTCCAAAATTGTCGGTCTTATCAGCATTCAGAATACAAAGGCAAGCAAAGCTGGCCTAGGGATGTAATCATTCTGCATTAATAACATAACTATGCAACTTGATAAGAGTTGTAGGGATCACCTTCAGTGACAAGTCGCGTGCTCCCTAAGTCTTTCTGACGGCAACAGCTCAAAGAACTACTTGGAATAAAGTTCAAATTAAAAGCTTCTTTCAGCGACAGTGTTATTTCAGTAACAGTGAATTACCTTTGCAACAAGGGTTGCTTCTTTATTATTGAACTAAGAAGCAACAACCCTATGTTCTCCTTTCACAAATGCCATTTCTTTGTTGCAACAGCAAGGGCTAGTGCCAATAATTGTTTAAAAAAAGTTTCAGAACAGAAAATAAAGTTACTTTTGCCAAGAACAGTCAACCATTGGGTAACACTGCACCTCCAGACTATCATTTAGCAACTTCAACTGTTGGTTAAAGTTTTCTAGATGCAATAATAGAAAGGTATGTGCATTGGGAAGGGCATGTTTACCTTCGGTGGAGCTGGATGTCAGCCCACAACAGTTTCACTTACTGGGATCCAAGCATGTCAGTTGTTTTTTTCAGATCAGACTGCTTTGATTTTCACATTCACAGCCAATTGCCTGTTTCCCAAACTTCTCTTGAGTATGAGCCAAGTGAAAAAAGCAAAATTATTCTATCCCACCCAATCTTTATGTGCTTTCCTTTGAAATGCTTTCCTTCTGCCCCCAGCACACTTCTTTTGATATACTCAAGTACTGGAAATGAGATTCTGGCTTCCAGGGACTAGCATTAAAAAACAACGCACAGTGCAGCCTGATTCTAAAAGGATCTGGGATTCATTGCATTAGAGGAAAAAAACCCATATTTTATTCTGAAGAACACTCACATCAGTGATGAGAAGTCTCAGAGCCTCCACAGCTCAAGGTAAAGAGAAAGAAGCCTTCTGAGCTTAGTGTCTTGTAAAAGAAGAATGATTATCCTTTCAAGGTCTTATATTGAATTAGATTAATCTCTGTCATACTTCAGTCCCCAACTTCTTCCCCGTCTTCTGCTCTATAGACAATTCCTTCTGCTCTGATTAGCTTTAGGTGTCTCCTTTAACAAAATCATTTTAAAGGCCAATTCTTTTATCGCACTGTGAATAGAGACATCTACTCCAAGTGCCTCTTGCGTGCAGGCTGTTCAATTTTCCATTAACTGCTTTATGATTTTTCCTGCATCCTCTTAAGCTGAAACTTTCAACATTTACAATACCAAACAAATGAAGAAAACAAAACAAAAAAAAACCCCACCCAAGTAGGCAGCTGAATGGGACTGTGAAGAAACAGGCAATTTCCCTGGGTTGTTTGCTGTCTCTGCTGAAGCGTGGGAGAAATGGCAAGGATTGAGAATACTCCTTTCCTGGTTCAGTTTAGCATATTTTGAGCTAACTCAGCTGTTTTTATACAAACTAAGGTGAAGAACCATTCTCGCAGCTTTTCCATATTGTATTGCCTTTTCTGCTACCAAAGGCAATACAATACACTGGCTCTGCAGTCTGGATATGGGGAACAGAGGGGAGGATGTGGGAAGAAGAATTGCTTCAGTTACTGCCCCTGTGTTGTGTTACAGAATTGGGTATAGTGTCTTTTGAAAGAAAAAAACCAGCAAAAAATAAGATACGAAGAAGTAAGGAACACTTAATAATGTGTTATTTGAGAGATGCTGCACTTCTACTTGTGTAGACTACAGTCCAGTTACTTCAGAAATAAAATATGGTTAAGAGGTCAGAACTCTGTGTTCTCATTAAGCAAATAAACAGTCATTCAGGTAAGCCTAAAGATGTCCTGTTTGCACCCTCACAGATGCCAAATACCTAACCAAGACTTCATACCAAGCTTCCTCAAGCTGGGATACAATTTCAAATCATAGCTAAGATGATCTGACAACCTCCTCCCTCTCACTTGCCCACTTCCTCCCTTCCACTTGTAATAACATTTTTCTGAACTTTCAGGGATTCAGCTCCAGGATCTAAAGCAGCAGAAAGTTTTTCTTTGTGTGGGCAGAAGGGAAGGATAAGCTTTCAGCAGGAAGGGAACTCCCTGAAGTGGTTCACCATTGGGTGGGGAAAAAAGCAGAGCCAGACAAAAGTAGTAACATCTGAAGCCTGGGAGGAGGGAAGAGGTGGGTCCATCCTTTTCAGCAGCCCAGATTCACTGCAGCTGAGCCTGCTCAACAGAAAAGAAATGGGGATGATCCTGTGAAATACTCTGAAGTTTTGTTTCAATTCATGAGCAGTAAAAAATCCAACCCCTGTCCCCTCCGAAAAAGCAGGCAGGTCTCCAGGCATGAAGTTTGCTCTGAAAAACAGTGCTCTGAATGTGTGGTATGGGGAAATTCCCCTTTGGCTTCCACCAGCCTCAGAGAAACTTAGCAGTGATAGCTACTATACGACACAGAGATTCAAATATATTTCACTCAAATAAAATATGCTCTTTCTCCTCCTATAGTTTTGTTTTCAATTTGTAATCCAGAACTGGACACCTACCCTACTGGAATTATTTACACTTTTTTTTTTTAATTTATTTTAAGCAAATCAATGCTTAAAGGGAGTTTGGATTAATCCGACATATCTAGGATGTTTTCTCTTCCCCAAAGATAACAAATCCAGCTTTAGCAGATTTTCAGACAAACCATTTCATCCTTTATGCCTAGGAGTCCAGAAGGTGGAATGTGCTATATGTTAAGGTAGAAGCACTGCTCTGAAGGTAGTATTGTCAAGTGGCAGGCCCAAGGAGGAAGCTGAACCTGAACCTGCAGGACACAAACAGCTTTTTGACCTGGCTCAAGCACTAGGAGACAGACCCCATGATTTAATATATCTGCACAATGATATAAGCAAATACAATGTAGATCACAGAAAAAACAAAACAAAACAAAACCAACCTGTATTCTGATCCCTTATGACTATGGCAAGGAGAAAACTAGAGTCTTTCAACTTCATCTTTACTACCTCCCCACTCCTTCTACAGCAACAGTGCTCTTAGCCTACTAAAAGTGAACAAGTGGGTAGGAAGATTAGATGGAAGGAAAGAAAAATTCTCAAAATTTAAGTGAGACAGACAAACTGATAAACATATCACACTGCTAGAACAGCTGTATACGGAGACATTCTTCTGGATGAAACTGATTTTATTTAAACTTAATGCTGCTGTTTACATGATAAGAAAAAGACCATACTAGCTAGAATTCAGCAAAAGTCAGACGCATAGTAGAGGGCAAAGTCTGGTGAGGAACAGCAGATAAGTGAAAGCAAGCATGGAAAGAACCTCCAAGAAGTCGTGGAAAATGCACTTTAAACTGAGAGCGCCAAATTCAAAGGTGAGAAAAGAGAAGAGGGGACAGAAAGAACAGATATGGCTATTTCACTTGCAAACTTGTAAGTTTTGATGGATTGAGGCTTTAGGTTCAGATCCCGAGACTAAATAAAACTGAAGTTCTCATGAAATCCACATGTAATAAATGGATCACTAAAACAAGAATAAAACTCTCTCACTCAATAAACCTTTTGCTGTCTTACGAGAAGAAGTTCTCAGATTTTCACAGGTCGCACAGAATGGCTGAGGTGGGATGGGATCTCTGGAGATCATCCAGTCCAACCCCTGAGCTCAAAGCAGGGTCAGTGAGAGGAGACCGCTCAGGTCTCCATCTGGTTGATTTTTGGTATATTCATAACCTCTCTGGCCAACCTCTGTCAGTGTTTGATCATCCTCACAGCAAAAAACCTCAAACCAAACAGGCTAACAAAGCCAAAAAACCTTTTTTCTTACATTTAAATGGTATTTTATTTTGTGTACATTGCATCTTGTCCTGTCATTGGGCACCACTGAGGAGAGTCCAGGGCTTCAGCCCTGGAAAGACTTCAAATCATGTTGAATGCTAAAAATATCTTAAAAGTTGTATTTTTTGACTATATAGAAGCATTCTGAGCTTGGCCTCTAAAGAAACCACATTCACAAGAAGCAAGTTTATTACAGAGTTGCAGTTCTGATGAGAGGGACTTCACTGCTGTTCTACCTTTTACTTTTCTTCTTAGTCCTTTACATACTTCCAATTTAGGGAAAATTATAACTCTTCCACGTTCTAATTCAACACTAGAAAGGTCTTTTTGCCAATAAAACAGTATTTACAAAGGAACATGTATAGACAGTAGTGCCATGAAAACCCCCACCGTGAGCACAAACAATCATGCCAGCAAAATTTAAGTTCAGGCTGGTCTGACACTTGCTTCTACCCTGAAACATGGCATATTCACAACCAGTGGGATATCTAACAACTGCACTGAACACACAAGACCAGGAGTGCAAGTCCCTGATATCCAGACAGCTCAGAAGGAGGGTACACAAAATTTATCACAATCGGAAACAGAAGTTTTGTATTAGCAGTCCTTTTCCTAGCAGATCCCTGCCAATGTTGCGTAATCTACTTTCATGACTTCTACTAATGTACTGAGTGTTTATGCTAAAATAATAACAAATTCTAGTATTTCTGTTCCTTAGTCTTAAGAACTGATATATATCAATCATATCTATAAGAAACATATACTAAACACATTTATTCCATACATTCACCCAATGCAGACAATGTAACAGTGTTATCTTGCCCTTAAACTATAACATGAAATTCACAAACTGCAGACTTTATGTACATCTTAACTTCTGAGTTCAAGTTCTCAGTTTTCGACTTAAATCTCAGTATTCTATTTAATCTGTGTTTTGAAAAGTATATTTTAAAAAAATCATAGTAAAATTTAAAGCAGCAGCTGAACTGGAAGTATTTATTGCAGTAAGCAACTTAATGGGGAGGGCAGGCGTGGAAAACCATAAAACAAAACCAGCTGTGATCTCATTAGCCAAGCTTATTATGTAAGACCTCGTTAGCCACCATCCCACAGTAACGTGAACAAACCCTACGGACACTGACGAAAAGGAAGGGATGGGGGATATGGAAGCTGAATAACCCTGTAGCACCACAGCACGGTGTCCACTTGGTACTTAAAGCTCTGGGATGCGAGCGGGTAAGATCTCCACGACCACAGACTGCAGGAAACCCATGGAGGAGCTTTGCAAATACAAAGCCCCCTTTGCCTGGGAACTGCGGCATGAGCAGGAGTACGAGCATGTACAAGAGGGTAAGGGACAGTCACAAAGGTGAAACTCCAAAATGCTTCAGCCTCCTTCCCTAAATACGTTTTACGTTACAGCATTTAATACTTCTGCGATGTGAGAAATACAAACAGAATTTTATTTTTGGCTATTACACATAGGCCTCATCTTGATTTCTTGATTTTAGTCTGTTTCTGTAGCTACTAAAAAGTTTAATGATTACAGTTATTCTAATATGTTCTGGAAAAGAAAAAAAAAAAAGAAGTTTAATAAACTTTGGTAGTTCCAGCTGACTTCAGAGGCTTTTTTTTCCCCTTTTGCATCACCTTTATCAAATGAAAGATGAGCAGCATTGACATATACAAACCTCTGCTGGCACCCTGGAACTTAAGTGATCATCAGCTATTACAGCCTCACTTGGAAGGATCATCAATCAGGATAACAAAAATTTCCTAGACAAAGTTGTTATAACATATTAAGCAATTTTTCAAAATGTACCGGTATTTTAAGCCAGTGGGGTTTTTTGACTGGGCTATTTTGAAACAATTACGCAGCTTAGAAAGTTAAAAACATTCTCAGCTTTCTCCTTTTCTGCAGTCATCTTCACTTTTTCTCATTAATTAGTTCATCTTTGAATGATACAACTAATAGTTTAATGCTGCACTAGAATGCAGAGACTGTTTCCACTAGAAACTGTGTTTTGTTGTTTTTAACTACTTAAAAGGTATAACTTAGTTGTTAAAAGATAATTTATGTATTTAATGTCCACTTGAAATTTCAGCATTTCAGTTTCTACTGAATTTAGAAATTAGCACAGATATTTTAAATAAAATAGTTTTTCCCACCAAAAATAAGAACATAAACAGAACAGTTTAGTTCAAGTTCTGCACACACTAGTATTTTCTCTTTTCATTCTAAAGGAAGATAATTTCTCAGTCATCCAGTACAATGTACTTTGTTTCGTATGAAATGCCATGTACAAAATAATAATGCAACACAGCTATGATAGAAAATAAATGATGCGGCAACAAAGGTGTTTTTTCATCACTAGTCCAAATTTAACCATGACTAAAAAGAATACTTAACATGAATCTAAACCTGTAATGTGATTCCTGAGAAAGTGACTTGGGAAAACATCTGAAAAAAAAGTCATCATTCTTTCAAACAAGGTGTGAAAATTTCTGCGGGGTTGATGTGAGGAGAGTCCCAGAGATGGTGACAGGCAATGCCAGTCTTCCAAGAAGAACTAATAGAAATTAGTTTTTCAGTAGTGTAAATCTATTCAATATGACTGTCTCTACACTAGTCTCCAGAAGATACACCTTTGTCAGACATTCATTCAGATAAAGGGGCAACAGTACCTACTCAGGGAAAGACAACACAAAACCGGTTACATCAACAACAGAAACCTTGAACTTTTGAGTGATAAATTGAGATAGATTTTATCAAACAACTGTCACAAAATGACATCTGACCTCACATTCTGGAGGCTGAAGATGTACAGAAGTATTATCCATCAACATTTGTAAATATTTGATGACAATTATATAGGTAGGAATAACCAAACTTTTGAAATTACCTTTTCTCCCCCAGTCTGGAGGGGGGATCAAATATCCCAGGTGAGAATTTACACCTTTCTACAACAATCATGCTGAGCTATGATGAGCACAGAAAACCACCCCCCAGCAGGCTGTGATGGCATTTCCCCACTTTCTCCAAAGGGCCAAGGTGACATCAGGCAAAGGAGATCACAAGCCTTCACATTTCACTCTGAAAATGCATGTGTATCAATGGCTCAAAGCTTACAGAGTGATTTCCTCAAGGTCCTGAGAGGATATGGTATCTGAGAAGCCAACATCACTTCTTACACCTTTATAACCCCTATTTTCATTTCCCTCCACCTCCACAAAGAAAGGGTGTAAATGTAAGTAGAACTATTGCTGAGAAAGGAGTAAGTCGAAAGACCAAAAATTATGTTCAAAACTTGTCTTATTCAATAAATGCTAGACAGAGGCCATCAACTAAACTGAATTTAAAAAAAAAACCACAACATAAAACCGACCAAACAAAAACATCACCACCAATAACAACAAAAAATCCAAAAGCCAAACAAAAAACCCCTACGCTCAAGAAAAAAAAAAAAAAAGAGCTATTAACACTTCATTTGGAAAAGGAGTTAGTGTTACAAAACCATAAAAAATTCCTGCGGTTTCAAAGGAACTAAAGAAGGTACAGCTTCCAAAAACCAAGAGAGGTTATCCTTCTGTTCTCCTCACAGAATTTTACTCTGAAAAACGACGCATTTAATCATTATCCATTTCCACATGGATAGACCTAGCATTGAGAAGTAGAGGTGCATGACCTAGTATCAAATGCTATTAGTGCATTTCTGGGTAAAAGGATTTCAATTTATATCATATAATGCATTCAAAGCAGGTTTAAAAATTTAAACGGGTGTCCCTGCTCAGTGAGGTGCTACTTTAAGATAGGGTAGTACAAAACTATTCCCTTTATGGCCAGGGAGAAACTTCAGCAGACATACCTCCACGGATCACCAGGAACCTTAGAAAAGATATATTAAGTAAACTTCTTTGTGTCCAAGGAAAGGAAAGTCCCTTGTCAAGGAAAAAATATTAGATATACTTTGTACCTGAAAGGTATTTGATTCTGAGAGTTAACATTTCCAGGGTAACTTAGGTGCAAAGAATAAACAACATCTGGTTGTAATCACAGAATGATACAGGGTTGGAAGGGACCTCTGGAGATCATCTAGTCCAACCCCCTGCCAAAGCAGGTCCACCTGGAGCAGGTTGCACAGGAACACGTCCAGGCGGGTTTTGAATGTCTCCAGAGAAGACGTGTATACCATCCCTTAGCTTATCATTTGGTATATCTATATAAACTCAGAACAAGAAGTAAATCCAAGAGATTAGACTTACTGTATCCCATGTCTTTTTCACTAAGTTATCAGGCATGCATAATATGGCAAAACAAGAAATATAAATATTGCTCTGGTTTAATTTTAATGACAAATATTTCTTTTTTAAACAAAGAAAACCTGGGGGGGGGAACCATCCCTACTTGTCTCTGCATTCACCTATGGACCTCTGCACTATAGGTGGCTACCACCTCTCCTGTAGAAAAGGATGCAGTCCACTATTAACAACCATTTTAGTTTATGTGCCATGATTTTTGCTTTAAAATCCATTTTGACATCTTCAGCAGGAAATGCCCTACAAGTTTAATAGTTGCCTTTAACAGCTGAAGGCGGATCGGTAGCACTTCCTTCCAAGGAACTCGCAGTTTAAGGACGCGGTCATCAAAAGGTGCAAGTAACCTACTCATCTCGAGGGCAAAGGAAGAAAGATAAAGCAGGTTATGAGATGAAGAACATTTCACCTACTTGGAATACGACCTCACGCACGCTAAGAATCCACCTCTTGCAAGAGCAGAAAACATTTGCCATAAGATGAAGAGGATTGTTGATACCACGCTCCGTTTACTGACATCAGTGTTTACACGGAGAGGTTTGTCACAGCGAGCGGCGAGTTCCGCCACTTCGCCACGGCCTGTGCTACAGAAGTTCAATATTGAACAATCTACACCCCATCAGCGAGCGTGACTCACGGATGTCCTCCAGTCACACTGGTTCTCCAAGTGGGAGGCACGGAGCAGGCTGCCAGCAGATAGAAAGCAACGATTTGTACACACGTATGCACATGAACAGTCCCAGTCTGAATAATTTTCCAACATCCACCTTTTGAAAGACGGTGCAATTAGACAAAAAAAATAAAAACCACAACCAAATTTTAAGTTGGCCACGAAAAAAAAAAATAAAAATGTCTCCAGTTCGCTGAAATCAGTACAAGTGTCAAACGGTATCAGGGGTGACAGGGCTCTGACTCACGTTTACAGAGAAAAGAGCTGCTCTGCTGCAGCCCTTCCGGCATCCTACCATCTGCTCCAGCCTTCTCCCGGAGCCGCTCGCCCTGCAACCGAGTTGACAGAAGAAAACATGACTGTGCCTGAATCAGATCGGCTCGGTTCAGCCGGAGCCTTTGCTTAAACCCACCTTTTGGGGGGAGGTTGAATTTGCCTGCCTGAAGTGAAGCAGCTCAGGTGGAGACATGTTCCTCCCTGTGAAGTCCAAGAAGGAGAGGAGCTGGCAGACACGGGCAGCCGTAACTCACAGCAGCCAAGCTCCTCTACCACCACTCTGGAACTCGTGAAGCTTGTGCAGCCATACAAGACTTGCCATTTAACAACAAGATTAAATGATATGTCTGTTTTACATATCTTACTGTGTTAAAAATGTCATTCAGCTTTCATTTCGCTTTCCTGTAACCTACAAAAACAGCACCGTCAAATGACCGTAGACTTAAAGGGTTCTTTTCTCTTTTAAGTATCTGTACTTACTGCTTTTATTCAGGTAGGTATGAAGTGCCTTAGCTTTGCCTCTCTTTATTGCACCAATAAAGGACTTTACATATATGTAAAAACAGTGGTTGAACTGTGTAGGTACAGAAGTGAGATCTGCCCTTCAGCTACGGATGCCATCTTTGCTCTGGGGAAAGGAATTTGTTTTCCAAACTCTTCATGCAGCTGCTTTTACGTTAGCACTTAATAGTTTAAAAAAAAATAATGTATGTCTGCGTAATGGGGCAAGGCAAAGGGGAAAAAGGAAGTTCAACATCAAGCCAAATTTGCAAGAAAAACAGCCAAATATCACAAGCTTAGAGTTAGGAAATAGATTTCCAAATAACATAACTAGATTTTAAAGACAAGCAATTTGTGATGCCTCATCTCGAGCATTTTAAAATAGGCATTATTTTTAAGAATACCTCAAGCACAGCATCCCTCTTGGGACCGAAAAGTGCTTGCAATAATTCATGTTACATTTAATAGACAAGTTACAGAAATAAAACTGCTTGTTATTTGCATTCTCTTCCTTTGGAAGGGGAGGGAGGCAGGAATCATAAATACTGCACCTGCTTGAAAGCTTATGGTTTGTTGCTGTTCTTTTTTTAAATAAATGCCTGGCTTACCTCTTTGAAAATGAAAAATAGCAGTGAAATGATAAAAGGAATAAGTGGTAATGTACTTGGAGAATACGAGAAACAAAAGTCAACAGGGAGAAAGGAATAAAACCAGCTGAAAGTAGGAGCTGGAAAAAGTAGGCAAGAAAAAGCACAGAAGCACAAATATGAAGAAACAAAGATTGCAAAGGCACAGTTCAATGTCAATAGCTATACAGGTCAAGATGTATGACATATGTTTGCTTTTTCAGAGCTAGGATTTGTTGATTCAGAGAAATGCATTTCACCCCTGGAGAGGTTTCCAAATTACATGAGATTCGGCTCCGGATGAATGGGTGTCAAGAGAAAATAAAAGAAGGGAGGGAAAATCACGTTAGAGGAACTAATGAAGCCAAGAGGATAAAGGACAAGTGTTTATGTTACCACGATGCTTTCCCAGGAATGAGCTGTCAAAGTCATCTCTTTTGAGATGACTCCCTCTCTTCACTGCCTGCAACCAAGGAAGGACTTGGAACATGAGTACTTATTTTCCAGTTTCCAAAATCAAAGGGAACAAAATAATTGATTTCAAAGGTAGCAAAAAGAGCAAACAATTCCAAGAACATACAGAGTGTCTTCCTCTGCAATGACAGCTTGACCTTACAGTTCAGACACACAAGGCACATGCCCATTTAAAAATCACTTTGCCCCATGTATATACATAGGACTGAAACACTTTTCTCTCGTATTCTCTAGCTGGCTGGTTAACAAGCAGCATCATAACCAAATCAGCCAAATAATGGAAGTGACACTCTTAACAACTCAAGATGTTATCCACTGGTCAATAAATAGTAACTTGAGACTACTGTGAAGAGACGCAATTAGGAACTGTTTCAAAGTAGCACTGTTCAATCAGAGAGAGTCTCTCTTTTCTTCCCAACATTAACAACCTTCTGCAGTTCAAACATCAAAACATGCTGAACACCATTCTCATAGTCTTAAGGTTTGTTTCTAAATTAGCCTTCAGAGGATGAGTAATAATTTTCCAGTGCAAGCGCTTTTTAAAGGCCAAAATCTACCTTATTATTATAAAAATGAAATATCATTGTCACCCTCTACTTTGATTTTCCTTACAAGCAAGTGACACAAGAATGACTCAAAACCAGTACAGGCACACAGAATTTATATAGTTACATAAAGCCAAAGATTTTTTTTCCCTGCTTTAAGACTTCCAGTTAGAATAAGCGCCAATTATATATCAAAATGCTGTAGCTTGACTAAAAATGTAGTCCATTGCATGTGGTTACACTGCAAATAAGCTCAAAGACAGGACAGAAGTTGTAGTGTTCAACTCTGGCAGAGCCTGTACCTCACAGCAGGAATGAAATCAGGAGGTGATGAACAGCGAGCAGCTCACCCTGCTTCAGCACTTCTGATTCATGCAGCTGCAGAGAGTATTTCTCTCCGAAGCATCAAAGCGCTAAAATGCATAAACAAACTGCAAATGCTGGCTTAATAAGTTTTAAAAATCACGATTATAAAACATCAGAGTTTTGATCCTACATGTAAGTTCTGGTGTTGGCGGGAAGTCCAGCGCTCGCCTTCAGAGGCTCTGCTGAAGGGGATGCACAGACCCCAGCATCAGCCCACACAGAAAAGCTTCCCAAAACTCATCCTCATCCTGGCAAACAAGAAGAGAGCAGCACCCAGTCCTGACGCAACGCTGTCAGGTTACACCTTTAATACCTCTTTAAAAGCAGGAAAGCAAACACACACGCAGTACGTGGATACCATCGTTGACTGCGCTATTTCAACGACTCAAAGGATGTTCAAGCAGCTTCACAATGCCTGCAGAAGATTTACAATTAATAAATCCCTCTAAAGTAATCTGAAGTCCACTGGAGACAATTCATCTGCTGAGCTCAGATATATATTTAGCCACCGTTACCTGCTAAGCATTTTTACCTTCTTTCCTGCTATCGGTACGTTAAGATGGTCTACATTCAACCGGTAAAATTCAGGGTTCACTAATGTCACTATTTCTGACTCCAAGTAACAAATGACCTTTGTTTTTCAACTGTATCTCTGAGCAAATCAAACAGAATTTCTGGTGGCAGCGCCGAAGGTTATTTATGAATAAGAGTTTCTATTCAATAAAACAGTATGAGCTGTATATGTATTTTGAAGAATTTTTTCTGCCACAATCCACAAATCAAGCTACAATAGTTTAAAATGGGTAAAGTAGCAATTAAGTGTCTAAAAAGAATTCAATTATTACTATAGCAAGTTTTTTCGGTAGCATGAGCACCTCCGTACTCAGTGCTTTTAAATAAATAAATAAATAAAAGTTCGACTGTATTGTTCATAGCAAGTGCCTAATCTTTTATTGTCACGCGTAGTTAATTTAACCACTCCGACATAAGTGCAAAAATCAGTATATTTGATTTGCTGTCACACTGCCTGTTCACTTTGTATAGATGAAAAGGACTCCTGAAGATCCAGAACAAGACAGAAAAAAGCCCCAGGAGGATACCAGACCCCTGCTTTAGAAAAAATTATCAAAAACTCCAGAACAAACAGAGCTTAAACTAAGACCAAACTCACATACAAGTTCTCATCACAAACAGAAAGTAATGCTGTTACCTAGTGGTGGAAAGCTAGGTACACACAAAATCGTACAGGTCTTTTTCTTGCTTGTTTTACTGACTTGGAGTTCTCATCTACAAGCTATTTAATGACTTCAGGAGAAGAAAAAAAAAAAAAAAAGCCTAATTCATAAACTGATAAAAGATATTGCTTTTCTTGCATTCAGTTCTGCGACAAAGGGTCAGTATTTTTGCACCTGCCAGTTTTGATTCTCAGCCGAGTAATCGACAGACAAGAAGCTACATCATTTCCTGACAATCCCAAACCTGCTCTTTTCCACTCCTCTTGCAACACCAGCAAGAGCTGGAAACCTGTGGTATGAAAGCTCTACGTCCTAAATCCCCAAACATCAGTTTTCCACAGAGTACGATAACCGAAACAGGACCAACGCGTCCCTCAGCATCCTATCAGGCTATATTTTCAATTATATAAACCAACATGAGCTGAATTCAGTCAGCGTTCTCTATGACATCTGGATAAACATTTACTTTGCTTTCAGCCAGAAAATAACTAACTAGAGGAATAGAAAGAAGATATGAAGATTTTAATGGCACTTACTCAAATGCAAAGAAGAGTCCACTGGTGACCAAGATGAGAACGAGAGTCAGGTAGAAGACTCCAGTCTGCCGAGCCATCATGATCCTCCCATTGCAGAAGAATTTGTTTCTTCCAGGAAAAACCTCCCATTTTCTCTTGGGAGCCGATTTCTTTTTCTTATGGGGAGACTCCATGGGAGACGAAGAGCTGTGTGTGCTGATCTGACTGTACTCACAGTCTTTCATGGGCCCACTACCACCTCCAGGAGTCATCAAGAGAGAGTAAAATGTGGGGAGAACCCCACCAAAAATATACACAATGCAAGTATGTGCAAATATTCTTCTGACAGAGATAACCCTCTC